>JACGDI010005310.1:112468-138049 GCA_014898725.1 Jacaranda copaia | reverse complement strand
AAAGAACAAGAATAGCAAAGACACTTACAGTGAAAATTTCACAAAGGCAAAGCGTAGAACTTGAAGAGCTTCAAAGATGGCGATTCGACTAGAAGTTCAGACAGCAAAAGTGTAAATGGAGTCGGTTATCCCTTTGTTTATAGGCATTCACGCACAGGAATCCGTGTAATTGCTATGATGATAGCCTATCTTAGTATGTTTCATATTCTGCGCACTAATAGCTGCATTAAATGCAAAAAAACTGCCTTAAACTCTGGTCGGTAATTTAAAAACTCGAGTTAAGAATTCAAATATCCTGATCGAACATAGTACTCGTTATGATTGAATGTAAACTTCTTGCTCCTTCTCGTCGGAGAGCTCGATCAGGACCGCAAGTTGGGGGAACTCATGATATGGGATTATTCAGTAGGCCCAACAGGCCCAACATCAAATGAGACAACCTAGGAGGCCCAATAGTGAGTTTGTTTGGTTGACCAGTATTGACTTCACTTGGTAAGGCCTGTGGTCGACCCATATTGACCTCAGGATCATTTCAGAAGTTCGAATATTCGAGTCTGGTCGATATGTATCGACCTCAAGACCTACTCTGGCGTTGACTTGAATCCCTGCCGTGTTTATTAGTCTGACAAGCTGCATGCCTTCACATTAATGACGCGTGACAGCCGGTACAGCCGCTGTCACCAACTCTAAAAACTCTTATAACCTTGCCAACAACTTTGGCAAAGACGTGCCTCCATTGGCACTGTTCATTCGAGAAAATAAGAGATTTAGCCACCTAGCACAATACCGAAATCTTGACATAGAATGACCACCAATCCCCTAGCAAAAACAAAAGTCAGTACACCTGATAAGGGTACTAGGGTCAAATCACGCCTACAGAAAGTTATAAATACTTTAGGCCCAACTACACTAAAGGTAATGCCCCATACATTATAAGCTTTACATTCTCTATATTTTGTTCAATCTCTTCATTTCGACCAGAACTAACTTAAGCGTCGGAGTACCTTAGCCGGGGGCACCTTGGCTAGTTTAATGTGTGTTGTGGTTGCAGATCTCAAGTCCCAAGTTGTACATAATCCTGAGTACTCGACCTCTCTGGTCGATTTACCCGTAGCACAACTCCCTTTTTCTCTATACGCAGCTTTCAGTTGCATCAGTTGTAATAATTTAAAAAAGTTGAATAAGAACAATTTTAAAAAAAAATACTTGAAAGTACATAAGAAGATATATGTGTTTTATTAATAGTATAGGAGTATAAATTATTTATACTATTATTATATTACAATATACTATATATAAAAGAAAATAATTTACACTTAAAAATGACAATTTTGTTATTACATAAATCAAAATATTGTTTGTCACAAGCACCTATAAATAATTCATTTAGCTCAACAATTTCATACACAAACATGAAATTATACACTTACAACTAAACAACTATTGATACCCACTACTATTTTAACTTTGGTCTCCTACCATTTCAAGTCATTGAATTTTTTTTTTTTTTTGAATTCCAGTGCCTTTAAACTTGCCCAACTCAATGCTTTCTATGTTTCTTAAGTTGCCCAAATACGATAATTTTCTTCATTCCCTTTTTCACAAAATAATAATAATAATAATAAATTGAATTCTTCATTTGATCAAGAGTTTTTAGTTTATAATACCAAATTAAGGTATGTTTCGAATTTTTTTGATTGGGTACTTCACATTTGATTAAGAATTTTCGATAGATATGATAAATCTTGAAGGAAAGGAAAAGGAAAAGATTTCTTATTTTGCATATTTGGCATTTTCATTTTATTCGTGGTATATGTGAATGATAAATAATCAGCCCGTAACATCTACAACCAAGAAAAAGAGAAGTATAATTTATTGACTTTGATATGTTTGTTTTTATATATTTATTGTAGTTTATTAATTTATTAGTCTCCAGCCACCTTGAGAATGTGGTCAAATGGTTGAAAATTAGTACCCTTTGATGCAATAAATCCTCTTCGTCGTCTTTAAGCTTAAATGATTTTGTGTCACATCGGATTGTATTTATACATGTCCGTTTGATGACAATATATATCAATTATTAGAACCATACATATGCATAAATAATTACTATAAAAGATTCAATTTTACTCCATTGACTTAACAAAAGTTTTAACAAAAATCCAACAAAAGTAATATTTACAATAAAAATTATGCTCTTTCAAAATACTTTTGAACAAATCATTTCCTCCAAAATATTCTCCAACAATCTCTAAATATAAATAAACAAACGTTATATCTCCCCAATTCACTGTGAAAAATACATTATACGAAAACATGTATACCCAAGAACCAAAACACAATCAAACAAACCCCCGCCGAATCCACTACAAGTATATCTTGAAATGCTGGTAGCTGAAGAACATATTTTACTGTGCTGTTCATAACAACAATAGAACAATCTCCAAACACCAATCTTACTCAATATTATCATCAACTATTTTCTTCTCCCCCACAAAGATAACCCCAATATGTTAAATAACTAAAACCAGCTAATTGCAAATGACGCAGAGATTAAACGGCAGTAGTGAACCACAGCTGAAATGTGGGAAATATTATTTCATCCATTTAAAGGAACTCCGCCATCCAAAAATTAATGGTAACCTGAACACAACAGATAAGCTACCAAGATCTGAACTGGTTGAGAAATATACCTGGTTGCAGTTGAAGAAAACTTGTCCGCCGCTATCTTTCGAGGTTGACCGCCTTTTTCTTGAACCTTAAACCACAAGAAATTAAAGCTTGGACGAGAAAGAGCAATGGCTGTCGAGCGGGGGAAGAGAGAGAGAGAGGGAGAGCGGCAAGGGCTTAACAGGGGAACTGTAAACCTGCAACGTTGCAAGACTCGGTTTGGGGCGTTTGAGAAACTGAAGTGGGACGGTATTCTTCAGTAATTTATTCATATTAAAAAAAAAAAAGGTTAATTACATTAGGTTTGAACTAAATATAAAAACCATTCATGAGATTTGCGAAATTACAAATACTTTTTATGTGGTTTGTCTCCATCTAATATGTAGACCCAATCATTAATCAAAATAACAATTTTTACTTACATCAGCATTGATGTTTTTTGAAAATTTAATTTTGCTCTTAGTTTGATTGGACTTGAGTACTTGGCCGTTAATCATGTGATTGGAACCCTTATGTGTATTGCACATGTGTAGATCTACTTATAATATTGAAAGTACTAGAAGTGGCTATTGTAAAAAATTAAACCAATTGATTAATGTAAAGATTTGAAATTAATTAAGTAAAATAATTAATTTAAAATAAATTATTATTATTATATTAACTCAAATGAATTAATATTGACATTTATTTTTTAATTTTAATATATATTTTTTATTATTTTAATTTTTATTGTAAACTTTGAAGTTACATATGATACCCCCATATGAATGAATTGTTACATAGACCCTCTTGAACAAATCCTACATTACATTAACCTCCCCATGTCAATTTAATAACTTGCAATATGGTCCCTTTAAATAGGAAAAAAACCTTTACAGTCCAATATACTACTTCACATTTAACCAATCAATCAAATATTCAAATATCATGAACCACACAAATTTACTTCACATAATAAGCCCTGTACAATTCTAAAGGGTTGTAAAAAAGATTAATTGATTGCACAAAACATCAAGCAAAAGTTGTATACTTGATTCATAAATCTCAAGTTTAAAATGACAAAAAATAGTGATAATAAAGCATTAATCAATGTTCTCCAACAGAATCATCAAAACCCCCTCCAACTTCATTAACTCCTTCGGTACATGCATCATCACCTCCTCCAACTACACCATCTATACAACCCCTGTCTCCACTTGCACTTGCCGCAAATGGTTCCACAATTCCATCAAAAGCAACATAAAATCTATCATCAAAGTTAATATTGTCATCAACAAGTCCTCCAGCAGTAGGGACATTTCCAGAAACAACAAGGCTATCTCCAATTGCAGTGGTCATAAAAGGTCTCTTGAATAGTAACATGGCTCTCTCCAATGACAGGAGGACCATCTCCAACAAGTGCATTTCTAGAAACAATAACAAGTCCATCTCCAGCTGGTGCATTTCCAGAAATTAGAGTAAATATGCCCTACACACTTTCTATTGATTGAGTATGGCACCAATCCACTAATTATCTTCACAAGACCCAAGATTATAATAAAGAACAATATACAATATAAAAAAACCAACTAGGAAGCCTTATAAATAACACCCTAATTAATATTAAAACTTATAATGAGCACCCATACAGTGTTTGAAACATTAAAAATAACACCCTTTCAATATTTGAAACATTGCAAATGCAATTCGTGCAACTTAAATTCAATGCAATTGACACCTATATCAGACTTCAATATAGATTATATGGAACATAGCAGAAGGTTTGTAGAACAATCCAAATACATTGTCATACCTCCAAATACAAGGTTTACAACACAACATTTAATACCCTTACATTGTTTATCACATTACACTTAATACACTTGGAATTGATGGACATTTCAAATCAGACCTCAAACATGTTTAAGTATAACAAATTATCCAGTTGCAGAAAGTGAGAAAAAAAATGAAAACATAACATTACCCTCTGCCTATTGATCATGAATATCCATGGTTTGTTTGGAATAGGGCCACCAAAGAACTCTTCCAGGCATGTGAAAAAGAGTTCCAAGACTCTTTCCATTTAGCCTCCCAACTACAAATGCTATAGGAAATAGTTTATTATTTCCATCCAAACCAACAACAGAAAGTAGAACACCTCCATAATGCCTTGCGAGACACACCCAACAAATCCAAAAAAAAGACTATAGCCACTCAAGAAACCCCTCTTTAATGCATCTACACCTATGGAAATCTTTCTAAATGAAGGTGCCCTGCTTATGTTCTTAGTTACATTTTTCTCATTATTCACTTTTCCCTCCAAATGGTAATGAATTTTCACAAAATTTCCACTATTTCTCTTCTTCAAAATCTTAGCATAAACAACTTCAAAAACTTTTTAAAGCAACAAAAATTGGAACAATAATCCAAAGATCGGGTTTTTATTTGGATGGCAATAATCAAATATTACGGTTTTTTTGCAAAAGACATCAAATCGTGCAAAATAAAATTATATATTCATCAATAGACATTCCAACACATAATAGTATGTCAAAAAACACAAAATCACATTTTTGGAAACAAAAATAAGTCACTTACCACTTTCAAATCACAAAATATTAACATCCAACACAAAATACAACTAAAACTAACTTAATCTAACATAAAAATAAGGCAAAAAAAGTTGTGAAAAAACTTGCCCATACCTTTAGGAGTCATTTTTGCAAAAAAACTTGCTCATACCTTTAGGAGCCATTTTTTATTGAAAAGGTGAAATGCCACCAAAACTTCATGATCTGGTTAGTTGGTGTGTGCGATTAAGAAGATTCCGCAGTTTTGCTAGTTAGTTTCTTGTCGAAAAACTGCCATTATCACTAGTGAGGGCACGATAGTAGGAAGGTGTGTTTTGGGGGGAGAAGTGACCGAATGGATGGAAAACAAATTTGTGTTCTTCATACATAGAGGGGCAGGAATGACTTTTTATTTTTTTATTTTTTATTTTGAATAAGTAAGGATATAACGATCATTTCACACTTTTTTGTCACATTTTTTAAACGGCTGTTAACGCCAGCAGAGGTATTTGTAATTTCACAAACCTTAAGGGTAGTTTCTATATTTAACCCAAACCTCAGAGGAGATCCCTGTAATTAACCCTATAAAAAATTATTAAATTTTAATATAATTTTCATATTAGTTTCTAAATAATTGGTGAAGAAAATACAAAGGAGCTTAAATTTCCAAAATCTTTATGCCAATATATCTAATCTATATTTATATATTATTTATAAAGCAAAAGAATTTAGAATAAATATTATTTGATAATTTAATAAAATTAATTTTATTTTAAAAATAATCTTTTCTCCTATGCCTCTATAATGTTTTTTGTTTCATGAGTCATTTTTTGGTCTTTTTTCCTTTTTGATTTTTTAGATGAATTTTTAATTTGACTTGACCAATTTCATAAATTTTAAGAACAGTTAAGATTTTATTTTATTTTTAATTTAAATATACGGGTGTTTGGAATTCGCAAAATTCAAGAAAAATATCATGCAAGCAGAATTCATTTTCTTACAATTTACGGATCCATATTTTGTATACTGCCAGACGTGATCCACTTCTAACTCAAATAACGATCCAAAATTTGGACCATTTGAGGGTCACACATGACATCATCCTTCACGGTTCCAACAAAGCTTGATGTAATAGGACTACATTAGTTATATCGTATAAGTAGCCCCATCATTGAGTGAAAGAAACGTGCTTTTAATTTATCTTTTACATCTTTGCTCTGATCTCTCGATTCCTTTAATGACTTCATTTGTACCAGATTTTTTTTTTTTTTTTCTGATTTGGTATTGTTTCAAGTCCAAAACTCAAGTTCAACTAAATTAAGAAAAACTCAAGCTTTGGTCCGATATAGAATAAAAAAATTGAATCAGAATCAATTTTATAACGCGTTCTTAAATTTATTTTAAATATAAATACTTCTAATTAATAATTTAAACTCTTAAATGAGGTAAAAGTTTAAGAGTTGGATTCAAGTGATCGATTAGATGCTAAGCAAAAGTGTATTTATCGATATAATTTCATTTTGATGGATCACTAAATTTTAGTACTCCTATAGTTAATTCTACTTCATTAATTATTGATAAAAGTTATACATTTATGCATCAAGGTACTTATCTTTTCTTGATTACTAAACAAAAGTAAAAATGCAATTTGTGACCACCGACCATGGGCCTAGGCGGACGCGTACCAGTACAGAAATCTCAAGTGTTTATTTATTTAAATTTTGGCATGTTATGAGGAAATATTTTAAAGGAATTGTTTTTTGGGAGTTGAGATTAAAAAATGTGATAGTTGTTTGTGTTTTGAGTGGTAAGTGAAGAACATTTTAAGAGAAAATTATTTATTTGTTAGTGTTTTAAAAAAGTACAAAATGTCACATTAATAATTCTTTTCTTGTTGGATTAGTGGATTAAAATGAATATCTTAATATTATTTATAAATACGTATATATTGATGGGTGGGTGGGACAAAATATGGCATGGGGTAGATATTTGATAATGGAGTAGAGAATGAATGAATGAAGGTATTTTAGGGATTTTTTTTATTTATTTTGGAGAATGAAATTGGAGAATTTGATAGCATATTTGATTAAATTTTGGGAGCTGAAAATTTTTGTAGAGGTTTCCAAGCAATCAAGGCCCAAAATTATGGGATCACATCTAAGGGCAGTCTTAATTGAAAAACATTAAGACCAAGAACTGGATATTATGGGGACGCTAGAATTGGCGATTTGACTCGACTGTGATACGACAAATGCTGCTAGTCACTAAGACTAATGGGTCGATTTTTAATTAATTGTGTAATCACATATCTGACCTACACTATCATCTCATGTCTGTCCAAAAGAGTAAAGAATAATTAGGGTCTATCTAAGGGAGGCAAATAATTGTGAAATACCACTGCATTATCAACAGCCATAAAAACCAGCAAAAAACCCTAAAAGCTCAACCAGCCAACACCCCAAATCAAAAAAGGACACCAGCAAAGGGTACCTCCCAACCTGAGACTAATAAAATTAAAAGAAACTCTAGGCACTGATTTTCTACCTTCAGTTGCTTATATACTATAGGTTCTTCTCGACTAAAAAGATCCCACACAAGGGAACGCCGCCGCAACTATAGCGCCGCCCACCTCAGCCTCCTCCGCCACCTCCTTCCAGCATTGCGTAACCGACTTGGCTGGAGTGGGAGCCAGGCTTCCACTCCCCTTGGCAGCAAAACACCGGTAAACCACCCACCCGCCACCTGGCAACGGCTGCAACACCGCACTCTCGCTGATGTATCCCTCCACGTTGGCATTACTGAACCAAATATCCTCAACTCCACCACCTCCTGGGCACGTGATAGCTAGACTGAAAGCTTCCGGCTTGAAACACCTCAATACCCTCTTCAACAATGGCTCAAGCCCAATGGACCCAACTTCCAAGCTCATTGCCTCAAAGCTGGCGTAGCTGAATCCCTCCTCTGGTGTCACGTGCACTGTAGAGTAAGCTGCGCCCTCAATCCCATTCATTGAGTATCCACAGGGCTCAAATTCAAAGTCACAAATCTCATGGCTTGGTATTATCTCATTTATTCCGGACACTGTAGTCATTTTACCGCCGCTGCCCGAGTTGTTGAAAAACACGGCGGCTTTTTCTCGGTCCAAGCCAGTCATACACATCTCCAGATTCACCCCAGCCGTAGGATCCAACCCCCTCTGCGGGTCCATCACTGCCAAGTAGACATGCCAGTTCCGGTTTGGGAAACTCGGGTCGCCGAGTAAATATGCATTCCCGTTCTCGAAAAAGGAATTCAAAAACGCCACTTCTTCGGCAAAACTGCGGTGAGGGGCAGGCTGGGAATTCTGGAAAGTGAAAGTACCTCGCGAGTAGCGAACGGATCGGGCAGCAAGTGAGAGAGAACCGGCGAGTTTCAGGATTTGTGGAATTGACAGCAACAGCTTGGTGGTCCCACATGTCTTCAGTATGATCTTCAGTGGGTAAACAAACAGACTCGACTCGGAGAGCACGAACGAGTCGAACTCAGTGTTGGAGAGTTGCGAGACAATGGTGCAGCAAGCGGGCTCGAGGATGGAGTCGAGTTGGGCCCGAGTCAGAGTCCGCAGACCCAGCCCGTTTGGATCTGCAAACATTGGTGGCTCCGAGAATGTGATTTCGAGTCGTTTCTCGAAGCCTTCGAAACCAATAGCCGAAACAGCCATTGCAGCAATGTAACAGTAATTGAGAAAAAATGTGGAGACGAAGCTTTTCTCTTAGTATAATAGATTGTTGAACTAGGTTAACAATAATTTGAACATAAAGGAGACCTTCTGAGAAAGAAATAAAAATATCAGGATGGCTTCCTCACGCACTGCCATTGAAGCCAAAAGAAAAGGAAAATCAGAACAAATCCACGTCAAATACATGTAATAAAAATAATTAAATGAATAAAAAGGAAAACTGATGGGAAAATTGATTTATTATTACGTTGGAGTAAGCAGCAGAACGGAATTTTTCGATGCCACCGTTGGGACGAATATCTTCTATGACGTAACCGAGGGGGGCTTCGTGATGGATTCTGCTTCTACTGGATGATTTCTTCTTGTCACATTTAATCTCCATTAAAACATCAACGCTTCTTTCTGCATATATCCCAAGAAAACAAAATCAATCAACGAATCACGTGCACAGGCTACCATATGGCAAACAACGTTGATATTTCAATACCCAGATTCAAAAGGCATAATAATATAACAATTCAAATGTCCAGAAATAGCAGTTTAAAGTATCGTTGATGATGTTAATCGGCGGTTGAGATACTGATTTCTTGCTGTTATTCCTTAAATATAGAAACAATTATCCAAAGAAACACATTCATAACCAACGAAAACGATGAAGTTACGAAAAATTAAAAGGAGAAACTCACGTTTTCTTTAGGGTTCGCAACACAACGGTGGAAACCGCGCAGATTAAACCTTTTTCGAGGCCTTCTTTTGTTTCTTGAATTGAGGAAATAAATAAAACAAATAAACCTTTCGGAATGGAGAATCACGGAGAGACAATAGGAAAAACAAGAGCAATGTGGAATATGAGTCAGAGAAGAGAAAGAAGAGGCAGAGAGAGTTTTCTTGGGGATCAATGATTGAGCGGGATACGGGGTATTTATAGTTTCTACTGAGTCCGTGTCCAGGGAGGATTCCTCGTCCGGATGCAGTTCGGTTCAAACCAATTTGTCCTTGCTTATACTTAATCTGAACTTTTTGCCCACCACAATTTAATAAAATCACAAATTTCAAAATCGATTAGTTCATATAAGAAAACTAATTACGTAAAAAGTTAGGCCGAACTGATTTTAATAATTGAGATTTCAAATTCACAGAAAGTTATTTAATACTTCATTAGATCCAGAATTACGACATTAAAATTTTTATGTGATAGTTAAAGAATTACATTTTTTATGTGTCTTTACACTTTTACTCTTGGAAATAATTGTTAGTTAGTCAATCATTATTAAACAAAAATAGCCTTTGAAAATTGTTTTTCATTTAGGAGTTGACAACTTATTTGGGAATATTTCAAAGTTAAAAAAACAAAAAGAAAGAAAGAAAGAAAGATAAAATCAACAAATTCATGACAGATGAAGTATTATTCTAGTGGAATTACAATCCTTTTGTAAGGTTAACTTACATGTGCTGACATATGGATGCAAAAGAATTGAGTTAGTTCGCGAGTGTGGCGAGTTGATTGGAAAAACAATCAAGTTCGAGTTAAGCTCCAGTCCAATTCATATAGGTTTCGAATCAAATCTTGTTCGCAAGTTCGCGAGTCGGCTCATAAGCTTATATTTTTTTAGAAAAAAAATATATAAAAAATCATAATAAAATATATTCATTTTATTTTAAATTTTTATAAAGTAAATAGCTTACGAGCTCAAGGTTAAAAAAATTATCAAAACTCGTTTCATCTCGTCTCATCTCGTCTCGTCCCGTTTGCATTTCTACTAATATATTTGTTTTCCTAATGGTTTCATCGTTTAATTTTCACATCTATCCACTATCCTTTGCTTGGTAATACTAATAATACATCTTGCTAGGCAGTATGAAATTTTCCTAAACTAAAACGTTTTTATCACCAAATTAATGCAACTCAGACTCAGCCAACTAACTGGTTAATTCTTATAAGTCAATTTCACCATTAGTATCAAGCAAACTAGCTCATCATCTAAAAATTAGAAGGCCAACAAGTGGTGTTTGACGTTGCTAATTTGAGTTTGAAATACTGGTTATAATCTAACGTTGACATGTACATTGAATAACCCAATATTTTACTCCATTATTTAGGCCACAATCATTAAATGGAGCAAAAGAAATATTATATATTTTTCAAGTTGTGACTTATTGAAAATAGAATGCAATCAATACCATGACATCTTGTTCTTGAAGAACAAACTCTCGCATATTCTTTTTTCGTGATAATTAATTCTAACATATTTACAACATAACAAAACTCTAATCATAATGGATTCAATAAAGAATAATAGCTATTATTTCGACAATTTTCAATGATGAATTCAAATTATTGTGATCTAAACTTTTAAAATCAATCTCTTGTAAGTTGCTAATAATTTGCAATCGTTGTTTCAAACTAAAATGGGTTGTGATGCCATAATGAATATTGTCATCTAGTATTTTGTTACTAGCTAATTTATTTTTATCTTGTAGTGATAGTACTTTATATCTTTTTTTCTTGCAGTAACAATTAAACTAAATTTTGTTTTTCTTTTGACTCAAATGTACCTGAGTCGCTCATACAAAGTTAAGTTGTGTACTCCTGGTTGAGTTAATGTCAAGAGGATTGGTGGTAGCTATTATAGATTAAACCAATATATATACTCTGGTTCATATGTAAATCACACTACGCCAATGGTGAATAGTATGGTTTTTTCTTTAGTATATTTAAGCATAATTAGCAAGCAGGACAAAAATATTTTTATAAAAAAGATTTTAATAAGAAAAAATATAACATAAACAACAAAATATTAAATGGCGATTCCAAAATGCTATTAATAATATGTATTAAGTGATAACAATAATTAATACGTTGCAAAGAAGAGTTTGAAGGGTTAAGCACACAACATCTCACGAGACCCATTTCACAACTCGTTCGAGGAATACCTAGATGATACTTTTGTAACTCGAATTACACTACAAGAGTGGGGAAAAGTGATCATTTGCCTTGATATAACTTTTAATATTCCATGCACATATCGACTACATGTTTTACTCTGACAACATCTATCAATATCTAATTAAATTGACGCGTAAATTATTTCATTTGTAATATAATATTAATTAAATGATATTCATATTAAATGACACTACAACAAGTATGTTCATTAGTGACATCAACATAATGGCATTTTATAAGATAATGACACAAAAAATTAAGATAGTGATAGTTGTAAAAAAATGCCACTATAGTATAATATTTGATAGCATTTGATTATAAATAACAAACAAATTAGTGACATTTAATTGAAAATATCAAGATACATTTATTTAAAAATACTTAACTAGTGCCACTAATAAGTAGTTATAGTGTCATTTGAAAAAGATATCATAAAGTATTTAGTAGCATTTTCTAGTATAATGACACAAAAGGTAATATAGCATTAGTCTTAGAAAAATGCCACTATAATAAAATATTTGGTGGTACTTGATTATTGAACAACATATAAGATCGTGGAATTTGGTTAAAAATGCCAACAATAATATATTTTGCAGGCATTTAGCTAGTGCCGTTAATTTTTCTTAGAAAATGGCACTCATATTCATTTATGGTGTCATTTAAGAAAAAAATGTCACAAAATATTTTAGTGGCACTAATTTAATGACATTCTGTAATGTAGTGATACACAAGAGTAATATAGTGATAATTATTGAAAAATGCCATTATATTATAATATTTAGTAGCATTTGATTAATAAATGACGAATAAAGATGATGACAATTGATTGAGAATACCAACATAAATGCATTTCAAGGGCATTCAACCAATGCCACTAACTTTTCTTAAAAAATGTTAATGTTATTTAATTTTGGTGTCATTTGAAAAGATGCCACAAGTTATTTAGTGACACTACATAAAAGTAATATAATGAAAAAGATGCCATAATAGTTAATCAGTAAATTGACAATATTTTATAGTATAGAGATATATTAAAATAATATAGTGATAGTAGTCAAAAAATATTACTATAATATAATACTTAGTGCCAATTGATTAATAAATATTGTAAAAACATAGTGGCACTTTATTGAAACAACCAACATAATGAGGGATAATTATAATTTTGGTCCCCAAATATAACCACTTATTTGCTTTTAGTCTCTAAACAATCTTGAGTTACACTTTTATCCCTCAAATTGTCATTTTTTTAATAATTTTCATCCTTGTTGTTACTTCAAGTGTTAAAATTGATGGAAAGTGGTCATGTGCACATCACTGACCACTTTTGAAAGGAAAAACTTTAAAAAATTATAATTTTGGTCTTCAAATATAACTATTTATTCGCTTTTAGTTCATAAACAATCTTGAGTTACAATTTTGGTCAATAAAACTATGTGCAAGAAATTGCTCAGCTTCATCGTCCATCAGTTCTCTCACCCATGTTACACGTTTTCAGGGGTAATTATCTGGCCTAAAGCATTTGTAGTTATAAAATCAAGCAGTTCCTTCATTCTTAGTCTTTCCTTAGTTGTTCCAACCAACATGACTAACACAACCATCCATATATGTGTATGCATAGACCACCCTTCCAAAAGGTCCCCATGGCTATCCTAGATATGTTTATTGTGTCTCTCTATTGCTAGTGACAACACATCTTAAGAATACATGTCTAGTTGTCTCTTGGGAAGATTTTCTACCCTGAGCTTATATATATCTAGCAAATTTGGAGTGGATATTGCAATGCTCTAAAAGAACAATGTTGTTAAACCCCTTTCCAAAAAAAAGTCTACACTTTCTTCAATGTTGCAATCCCTCAAATATTGTTTCCCATAGTACAAATACAAAGTATCGTGCCAATCGAACAATTTGTAGTTGTAGAAGGCACAATGATCAACTGCCACTCTGATTACTATAGCCTGTCTTAAGCCTTGAGGAGCAGAATTTTCAACGGTGATGTTCTCAACAATAAAATTCTCCCCCTCAACAATTGTACTCCCACATCCAAATGTCCCAATTCCAATCACTCGTGATGGTTGGTGGTAGAAAATTTTGGTGGTGGTATAGTTTCGCATCAACAGCGTATCATCGAGGTAAGTTCCAGTGAGTGTGATGAGGTTTTTCATCTTAAGCATGCACACAGGCTTCCAGTAAACGCTATGTGCCACATGAACCACAGTCCGATGGGTGTTCTTGAGAGGCGCTGCGTCTATAGATTCCTACACAATCCAATAATTGGTAGTGCCGCCTTACATAACCATAATTAGTCAAGATTGTTTAGGGACTAAAAGCGCATAAGTGATTATATTTAAGGACTAAAATTATAATTTTTCTAAATTTTCCGCTTCAAAAGTGGTCACATGATGTGCACATGATCACTTTCCATCAATTTTAACACCTGAAATAACGACAAGGACAAAAATTGTTGAAAAAAGATAATTTGAGGGACAAAAGTGTAACTTGAGATTGTTTTGGGACTAAAAGCAAATAAATAGTTATGTTTTAGGATCAAAATTATAATTATCCTACATAATTATATGTTAAAGGCATTTAACTAGTGTCAATATCGTTTTTTGAAAAAAAAAATTCACTCATAATTTAATCATGATGCAATATAAAAAAAAATTGCAAAGTAGATAAATAATAGATAGATTTATAAATAACTATAAAATTTATAAATATATATTATCATGTATTGATGACCTATTTTATTTAAAAAAAACATAGTGTATTTCATATAATAATTTTGAGCACATTCATCATTTAAATAATTGAGTAAATATACTTCCAAACTATACTAATAAATTAATATCTTTAATTATATTGAACATTGATAGATAGTTTGATGGTAAACTCATATTTTGGCAAACAGATAGTTGTGTGTTCGAATCTTCTAAAGATCAATGGAGCCATGTTGGTGTCTTACAATTGGGGAGTGGGGATAGGTTAAGATATATATGGGAGTTGGAATATGTTAACACATATATATATCTAAAAAATATTTTGTGATATTTAGTATGGCATTAATATATTATTTTGTGGCATGATAACATGTCATTTAAAGAATCTTTTAGTGACATTTTAATATCTATCATTTGCTATATTTTTTGGAGCATGTTAATATATCATTAAAAAAACTTTTTATGGCATTTTAACATGTCATTTATTGCATTTTTTATGATATGCTATAATGTCATTTACAAAAATTTTTGTCGCATTTTAATACATCCATGCATGCAATTTTTATGGCATGTCAGCATGTCATTTAATCTATTTTTGTGATATTTTGACATGCTGTGTAATCCATTTCTAGTTGCATTTTATTAATGCTACAAAAAGAATAAAATAGTGACATTCATACCTTTAGTTACACTCACCTAGATGGCACTTCTTAGAAATGCCATTATATATAAAAATGTCACTATAATTTTATTTAAATGGCATCTTTTAATGCCATCAATATACAATTTTCTTATAGTGTGGCCATCTTCATCTTATATTATATTACTTTACTAGCATTAAGTTGAAGCCCATGGATCACTAAGACTACGGGACTTAGTCACGCACTAGGTGGTGATCATAAAATAAGTTTTACATGATCATGATCTTAAGACATTTCAAGTCGTAGAATCTTATGAGACGTAACATATAAGATTCAAATAGACTTGCACTAATAATGCATAAATTCAAGGAGTTAGATATTGCTTCATTTCTTGAGCAAATCATGTTAGATATGGATGCATGCGAATGGGTACTTGTTAAAGAACAAGTTGATTGATGACCCATCCGGAGAATCCACTAGATAGCTGAAGTGACAAGTTCATAATGGCAAGTTCTCTCGCTTGCACTAGTGCATATAATTAGTTATTAGACCTAAGGATCCATAGCAATCTTATGTTAGGTCCTCATACTTTGACTCTGGCTTTACCACTTAGTAGGTCATCCGAGTTGAGATTGGATATGAGTTACTTAGACATAGAGGTTTGTGAAATTTAAGATGGGATCCGTCTCCTCATCGTTGTGAAGAGTGAGTGCATCTCCTATGTATTCTATAAAGATCAATTTCAAGAAATCCTTACGTAAAGAAGTATGACAATTTGAAAAAGGAGTTTTCTAAAGATAAGGTCATAAAGAGAAATTGAACATTGAGAATAGAAACGTAGCTATTGAGGCTATTTGGGAATCAGCAATTATCTTGCTCTAGGCCTCTTTTGGGATATAGGATAGATAGAACCGCATTTGCATAGCAAGTGTAGAGTTAGAATGGTTCACCAAGAATATATTATTTCGACCAATTAGTTGAGCTCCATGGGGCTTGGAACTAGACATTGACCATGGAGATTGAGTACTTTTTAATTAATAGAGATTAATTGAGCAAGTTATTAGTTTAAAGGAGTTTAACTAATATGAATATTTCAATTTTTAAAATATCACAATAGTTGTGAGTCCATATCCAATGAATGAGAGAACCTAATAAGTTATACATAAAAGCCTAAAGGAAGTTCTAAATGATGGGAGGAATTTTCTAAAGAATTAGAAAGTTCATCCTTAGCGATTTTGTGGAGAAATCAGTTGACTAATTTTTTTGGTTATCTTAGTTTGATTAATTTAATTATTAAATTAATCAAAGTAATTTAAGGAGTTAAATTATATCAATTAATTAAATTAAAAAGTTAATTTAATTGGTGCCACAGGATAATTAATTAGTCAAGTTAACTTAAAGAGTTAAATCGATACTTTCTAACTTAAAGAGTTAAATCGATACTTTCTAACTTAAAGAGTTAAGTTAGTTGATTTAAAGAGTTAAGTCAAACCAATTAAATAAATTAAAGAGTTAATTTAATTAATTAATTTGAGAAATTTATTTTGGAAGAAAATTCAAATAAAGTAGTTTATTTGAGGTTAATTTAAAATTAATTTGGATTACATTTCATGAGATAAAATATAAATTCAAATTAAATTCAAATGCAAATGAAATTCATATTTCACATGCAAGTGGCTTGCCCAGTTGGCAAACTACCTCACAAAGGGTGTGATACCAACTAGTATCACCCCACCCACTCTCTATAAATAAGAGAGAGAGGTGGCCAGCAATCACACATAAAAATGCTAGATTTTTTTTTCCGTCCAAAAAGTATGATTCACTCATGTGTCGAAGTGTTACACATTCCACACCAAATTCCTCTTCAATTCTCCATATCTATCTTTCTCTCTCCTTCCCCCTTTGATTATCTAGCTGATTAGAGGTGGATTTGAACTCTCTTTAGGTGTGTGGATCATAACATTAGATCCTTCACATTTGGAGAGCTTGTGCTCTTGAAGATTTTCTGCTGTCCAAAAACTTTGGAAGTAGATTTGGAGGACTATTGGAAGTTCTCAAGTGTGTTCAGGAGGTCTCTGCAAATTTTTAGCCAACTTGGAGTTGATTTGATCAGTCGATTGTCGGCATAATTATGCTGTGTGCGGATTGGCACTTTGAAATATTCATTGGCGTCATCCTTAATCTACCTTCAGATTAAGCATTCAAGTTAACTTTAAGCCATTAAATCCTCATTAAAAACATAATTAGATTATTGGATGAAGAGTAGACAAGTTTTATGTAAGCTTTTTCGTATTTTTATAATTGTATTCTTGGACTACTCCCTACTTGGGCACTTTGCTAGGATTTCATTTTCAACTATAGAAATGCATAGGGTCGACTGTGCATATCCAATGTATTATGAATAGAGGATTAACCCATTAAATGTTTAAATAGCTTGAAGTGGCTAAAAGACACTTAAATTCATCCAAAGTATCAAGATTATAAAGTTAATTTATTAAATGTATAGAGACATCTAGAGCATCTAAATAAGAGTCTTGAAGCACGAAAAAAGAGAAATATCATATACATTATGTTGTAATTTATTCTTGTGTGAGTTTATAGCGTGGAAAATATTGGAAGACATGAATGAGTATTGTATATAAATTTTATGTCAATTCAGTTTACAACGAGCAAAATATTTTCTACAACATCGGAGCAATATTTAATGAGTGTGACACAGAAGCTACCACTCATTAACGTGTGATTATGATTTAAATTAAAAGAATAATAAATCAGAGGGAGTAACTTTATGGGTGCCCATATTTTTGCACTTTCATGGAATTTCTTGCGTGAACGTGAAAAATACGTTGATTGGCCATCATTGATGTATGAACTATACTACACTAGATATTATTATTATTTTATTTTATTTTTTTTTATAGCATCTCTGGATTCAAACATATTAGAAGTGCATCTTGCGTATAAAATTCAATACAGTTATGTAACTTTTTAATTTTCTTTTATATTATTGACATTGAGAAAATTATTGAGTTAATAGTTACAAGGCAACGAAACCTTCTTCCTTTTATTAGCATTAAGAAAATTAGTCTGTCAGTTCTTATCAGTTAATAAAACCGTCTTGATTTTAATTTATTTTACTTTTTGACTAATTTTATTGAGAATATATTTGGAGGTATTTGGCTAAAGTTATTAAAACTTTATAAGCTATTTACAAATTTACTAGAGTTTTTTTGAAAATAAATTCAAGTGTTTGGATGAATAACTCACTGAATGTATAAAATATTAATAATGTCAATTTTATAATCAACTCAATAAAACTTAAATTAATTTATTAAAATATTAACAATAAATTAATAAGTCCTCATAATTTTTTTTTAAAATTAATTATAAACTTCTAACATTTTATTTTAAAAATTTATAAATATTCTAAAATTTCCATCTAATTTTTTATGATACAGTATATATGAGAAGGATAGACCTGCCCAAGAAAAAAACCAAGGGCCAATATGTGGAATGGGTAATATGGTTGATCATTGATGAGTCCCTCTAAAAAAAAAAAAATCCCTATTATCATTGTTATATACTGCTTCCTCCACATTTCATTACTTGATTTTATAAAATATAACATAACATACTAGCTAGTGTCTTTTTTTAACATTAATATATGGTTGTGGTCTCTGTGTACTTTGTACCTGTTTGATTTTGTTTTCAAACATTATTTTCATCTTCTTCTGAAAATGAAAATAAAAAATTATTAATTTTTTTTATATTTTCGCAGATATTTTCATTCTTAGTACATTTATTCAACTACACTTTTACCCTCTCTCTCCATTTTTACACTTTATTTTCTTCTACCCTCATTTTGATGACTTTTAATACAATACAATAATATTCAAATATAACTCATTTTCAACCATACTGATATGAGATAGTCCAACATGGCCCAATCCAATAACACTCAACCAGGCAAGAGATATGACGTGTAGCAACTCAATTGACTATCAAGCCCAACCTATTAGTAATTGACTAGGTGATCGACCAAGCCTAAGCCCTCTTTGGGCTATTTAGTCAACACAAGTGTCAACACCCTACATGGTTGACCAGAGTGTGGTTGATCAACTAGAGAATGACCATTTAGCCTTCAAACAAGAAGATTTTTGGATCCAACAAAGTTTACCGAGAAACTTTAAGGTGGAAGACCTCGTCCTCAAAAAAGTCAAAATTTCAAAAAATATGGGTAAGCCAACGCGGTCCCTACACGATAGTCAAAGTAGTAAAGCACAACTCTTATCGACCAGCGGATATAGACAGCAACTAACTCCCTCGACCATGGAATGCAATGAATTTGGAAAACTTTTATGTGTAAAGAGACCAAGGTCTCCACTCAACTTTTGTAACACAGTTCCAAATCAATAAAAATGACTTACATTTTGACAGCTACTCACTCTCACTAGTGACCGGGGGTTTTAGCCTAATTATTTAATAAATAAGTTGTCGACCATGTATCAGTTTCAAACTGTAACCATGGCCTATAGCCTAACTTAATAAATGAATAAATCATTTAAAGTCAACCCATAGTCGACAACATACCAGTTTCGAATTGTAGCCATGGCTTCTAGGCCAACTTAATAAACAAATAAATCATTTAAAGTCGACCCTGTAGTTGACTATAAATCGGTTTCAAACCATGCTTACGGCAACTAGCTCAACCACATAATAAAAGTATAAATCACTAAAAATGACCTTATCATCGATGCGATAATTAAGGTCACCTAACAAATGCATGCGTTACAACGTCAAGATTAAACAACAACTAGCAGTCAATTTAATAAAATCGACCTACGATCAACCACGGCGCCAAGTCTCTTTGTTTGATCTCGAGGAGAATGTCTTAAGTTGACCAAACAATCGACTATGAAGACTACTTCAAAACCAATTTTAAATGGATCAAGTAGATGTAAATATCTTTCGATTTATATAATTATTCTTTTACAAATTGATCTCATAATTGACCACTAACTTGGTTCTAAACTAATTAAGCGTTACCCATTCCTTTACTAAAAGATAGCACTATTTGTTTACTTTATCACCCATTGATGCAATCAATTTGCAAGAATTAAAGCAATAAAAAAGAAGGAAGCAAATTGACAACAAAAATGAGCAAAAAGTTTGTATAATCAAATATCAGTTTACATTATAAAAGTTGTTTCTTGTTCATATATTCAATTAAAATGCCATGTAGGGAAAAAATAAACAAAAAAAAAAAAGAAACAATAGGTCTTAGCTAGACCCTGTTCCCTTTCTTCCACCATTTTGAGCTACTGCCACTTCGTTAACAATATGGTTGAGCTCATCATTGGACGATTCTCGAATAATGGTCGAACGACCCTTGACCTCTTGCTCAAGCACTTGAATATACATTGGTTGGATAGCAGTGGTAGGTCAAGAAAGCCTTTCCTCCCTGCTCAAAAAAGTGCGTTCAATAGGAGTGAAGTAAGCAGCAATTCAACCTTACCATCCTTGATTTTGAATGCAAAATCATTCTCAAAATCAAACTCTTTGGCCACCTCGACCACCCTTAGGCAGTAAACAACCACAACTTTGACCGCAAATGCATTCATTTCGACATGCGAAAGGTCAGAATAATCCTCAAACTACTTGATTTGAAGCGAATTGAGGTATTCCCTATCCTTGGGGTGAGATTGATACCCCAAGAACTCCAACTACTTCACAACCTTCTTAAAGGCCTCTTTCACATTGTTAATTGCAATGCTAGCATCTTGGAATGCTGAACATAACATGAACTCCTGCATCGCCTCTTACCTTATTCCTAGTAGTATTTTGAAGAACTCATCTTAAGCATACCTGGTCGTGCTGCTATACCCATGTGCCTGACCAACATTGTACAAGTCCTCAACCCCCAATCTAACCTTTCATAGTAACTAGTTTTTGATGCGTTTCTCATCCACAGTAGCTAAGAGTTGTGCATTTTTCTCCTCAAGTTGTTTGGTCAACTGGTCGAGTCAAGCCAAGTTTTGGCCACTTCAACATTTTCTTGCTCCTTTTGGAGCTCCTCTTGATCACCGAAGGCTAGTTAAAAGTGGTAGCCTATTTGGTTGACCTGTGACAACAGCAAGTTTGGTTGAAAAATTTAAATGTAAACCTAAAAAACTAAGAAAAACTCAACTAGACACTTACCATGTTCGCATGATAAGCAAACGCCTTCAAAGCCTCCAATTGGTTCATCTCCAGCATATTCTTCTAGTCGAACATGAAAAGTTCAACCATCATCAATTTTAGGGGCCCAGCTCCAATCGACCCTACTCCTATCATTAACGTCAAGTTTTGAACATGAATGTTGGTCTTAAATCTTGGAGATGAAAAATTAGGCAATGGGAACCAATCGTCGTCAGGTTAGGTGCCAATGTGCAAGGTCTCCCTAGTTTTCCCCTTCCCTTTCTCAGCCATAATCTACTTTTGAGCAAAGATAGGCTATTCCATAGTTGGCCTTTTTTGTTGAGCTATGGGGTTACTTACCTCGATGGGCACTGATCGGTCTAGTTGAGAAGTAGGTAATAGTATTTATGGCTACGAAGCAACTTGAAAGGCACCCTTTCGACAGGCAATGGCTTAGTAGCATTCCAACACCCTCTATTGGCACGTCATTGTCTGTTGCCATATGTAGTTCATGATTTCAGCTCGATCTGAGATAAACATGAAAAGAAACGCATCAACATCGACTATAAAGATGAGCAAATAACTACCAAAAGTAAATAAGGAAATCTATCTAGTCGAGCGTCAGTAGGTAAATCTAGCTGAGCAGGCAATAAGCGTACCAAACCAAGTTTCTCTCCTCAATATACACAGATACCTCCATTTGTCTAAATTGAACTAGGTTGCAAACAAAGGTATTTAGCAAAGTGGGTTTCTCATTCTTTGGCATCTCGATGTGACACCTTAACCATCCTCTGAGGATATTGAACCTAACCCCACCCGAAGTTTGAACAAAGAAATAGCGGCCTTTCCAGGTTTAACCATGTTAAGAGAAAGGTTACCAAAAATTTTCGATGAAGTTGAGCTGTTAGATAATAAAAAGCCTAACTCCTTGATGTTATTAGACTTTCGAGACATTGGGAGGTGGAAAAGATTAGAAAAATTGGCAAAAGTTGGAGACTGGTCATGTATTTGCTTCAAAACGACGAAACTGTATAAAGTTGAAAAACAATTTGGAAGAAGTTGGGTTATGTAGCCCTAGAGACCAATTAGGAGGTCAACTATAGGTTGTGCTAAGAGAAACCTAAGCCCACACTTCAAGGCATCTTCAAACACTGTGATGCAATGAACTGGAGGTCGATGTATCTTATCATTAAAGCTAAAGACGATCAGCTCAAACCCTTGGGAAATGTGGTATAACTGCCTAATTAACTCGAGATCCCCATCTTTAATCTTAGATATGATTTCACTATTGTGCTCAGGTGTAAATAACTAACCACGGGAGATTGGAGGTTGACTTGGCCTACCCCTACCCCAACTTCTACTTAAGTTTCACTCAAACTCTCATATGTGCTAGAACTGTCACTCGAAGGCTTGTTAGCATCATTAGTTGAGTCACCTACACTCTAATTAATTGAACATCCAAATGGGTTGCCTCATTATTACTTCCCTTATTGCTAACCTCATCAATGACTTTTAACGTGCTTGATATATGATATACGTTCAAAATGAAGAAGAATTAATCTAATCGAGATTGAGGGAAACTTACTCAGATGGTGAAAATAGAGCAAAAATTGACTAGCGAAAAGAGTAGTAAAATGTCAAGCTCGACCTCTCAAGATGTTGTAACTATGTGAATGAGACCTTTTTACTGTGTCTATTTATAGACTCTAGCTAGTGAGTAACTCAACCAACTAAAACGACTGGCTATCGGGAAATTATTATGCATTCGCTGGTTGACTATCCACACTGCCTGATATAATTGGCACATTAAATACACTAAAACCCTGGTTAATTTTTGAAATATAAACATTATCAATGCCTTGAATCCCTCATTGAACAAATTCCAAATTCTCAAGTCAACTACTCCTTGTTCTTTCTCGTCGATCATCTCGATCAAGACTTGGAATTGAGGGGACTCATGAGATAGCCAAGCAAGTCCGAACTCAATTACATTTAACCAAGTGAGAGATATAATGTGTAACAACCTAATTGGCTATTAGGCCTAGCTTATCAATAATCGACAGGATCAAAGCCCTCTTTGGGCCATTTAGCCAGCACGAGTGTTGACACCTTGTGCGGTTAATTAGAGTGTGATCAATTAATTGGAGAATGACCATTTAGCCCTCAACCAAGAAGACTTTTAAATCTAACAGAGTTTGATTACCTCAATCTAAGTATGCATAAATGATTGATGAATGAGGAAACATCTTGACGAAGGAGGTCAAGAAAAACATCGTGGAGCAGTCCCGTGCTACCAGTCATAGTCACATTAAATGTGCCACCACCGCCTTTCTGTCACATTAAATGCTCGATAGGTGGCTTGCCTCCGCATTAATGGTGCATGCTACCTCCTGTACCATCGTATTGTAGAACTAGAGTGGTGTGCACCTCCCCTGTACCACTATGTCCTGAAGAACAAGAGAAGGCACCACCTGGAATAATACATAGAAGGGAAAAGACCTAAAAGTTCTTAATTAAAGATAAAGGTCCTCTTAACACAAGTAAGAGCATCATTGACATATCAAACACCCTAGAGAGCTTATAAATACCCCCTTACCACCATTCAACAATGAATGCTTATTATCACTAAAAGCCCTCACTCTGCTGCTCTACTATCTAGTCAATTAAATACTAACTTGAGTGTCAGAGTGCCATAGCCGATGATACCTTGGCTAGCCTAATGTGGTTGCAGGACTTGACCCAATTTCATCCTCACACTCCTTCTCGACCTCCCCTTTGGTCAATCGCATTGGACTAAAGCCCAAAATATTACTAGACAATTCATACCATCCCCATCTACATAATCATTTCATTTTAAACAAAATATTCAAACAATATTTTATTTTCAAAATTACACTTATAACTAACTTTTTACTATTATTTTTTTACTAAAAAATGAAAATAGCTTCGGAAAACAAAATCAAATGACATCTTAAGTCTTGGAGATCAGCCTAACATAAACAAGAAATTTATTGAGTGCTATATATAATAGTGGTGTGATGAGAAATTCCCCATTGAGCTCTTTTGTCTTTTTTTAACTATACAAATAATTGTTTAGCTCATTAATAACTGATAAAATCAATAGGCCAATTGAGACACTTCTGTTCTGGACTATTTGTATTTTTGTCTGTCAACATATAACAAATTTAATATAGTTCTCTTTCTGTCCCAGTATTAATGTCCAAATTCAACTAAACACTAAATTTTAAATGAGAGTTCAAAAGACAAAAACTTTGAATATGTTCCGAAAAGTTAGCAACAAATGTAGTAGTTGAGAATTGATGATATGCATCATTTATTTATTACATATATTTAAAGTTCATTCGAATTTAAAGTCAAAACCTCATACATATAAGAGGGAAGATAATGCATTCCACTAGTGATCAATAACACATTATTACTTTAAGTTAGTAAAATTACATAATTACTTTAGGTGAGATGGTATTTAAAGAAAAAGAATAACATTTTAAAGAATAAAATCTTATCTTGGACATTCATATAAGGAAAAATTGAAAGAAAAAAAAGAATATACCATCTGAAATGTATCATAAAGAGAAATGCCCATATCATATAATTTGTATCCAACGGTTGATAATTCCAATAAATATTATTTTGTGGTTGGCACCTAACACTTATTCTAGTAAAAAATTCGAGAAAATTAGAAGCATGATTTGCTTATATCATTAAGCATAGGCGTGAATGGATCCATTCTTTCACCAAAGTCATACATACATATATCAATGTAAAACCATTGACGTTGTTCTAATATCTTGTTGTAACTATTTATTTATTTATCTTTGGTCATTGTGTTAGTTGAAATAATATTGGTATATTTATTACTGGTTGAAAGATCGATCCATAATTGGACTTGGGTCTAGTGTATAGCGAATCAATGATGAATTGTAGGTTGAGTGGTCATAAGGTATTATTGTGGGTTTTTGTATAAGTGGGTAGGTTAAGATCTCTTAATATTTTTTCCTCTACATTAAATGAGAGCTATATATAGCAGTGAATTAAGTTGTATGATTACAATTTGTCTAACGTGGAGAGTCCTCCCCCATATACGTGATGTTGGAATTAATTAGGACTCTAGATAGTATGTTAAGTGGAAAAGATATGA
>JACGDI010005310.1:66423-95085 GCA_014898725.1 Jacaranda copaia | reverse complement strand
GGACAAAAATGGCAAAGCAGCAAGTTGATGACAAAAAGAAAATGAACGAACAAAAGTATGATGTAAAATCCCATGGAAATTCAAAAGAAAAAAGCAAAAAAAGACAATTGTTACGGGAATTTTTTTTGTACATATACATTTGTCTGTACTTATTCATATTTTTGCTGATAAAAGGTTTTATCAGACTTTAGCTGCTACCCTAATTCTTTTTGCCAAACACAGCCCCAAGAAAGGTGATGGCAACTGTTTTTAAAAAAGAAATGCAAACCAGCAATCATCAAATTAAATAGTAAAACCAAAATTTGTAATTTTTTGTCAAGCCCAATTGTATGAATTTGTGACTTAGATAAGGGTAAATTTGAGTATTTAGATCAGATTATAAATTATTCCCCAAAAAAATAATAAAACAAATTAAAATTATGTATAATACATCAAAATTAAGAGAATTAAAAAAAGAAGGAAAGAATAAAAAGGAGTTAGAGTTGGCCATCGTTTTCAATGTGGAGATTTTAAAAGATGAAACATTGCTTTTCCACAAGGGTTAAATACACTTTATATGTGATGTCTCATTCACTTCTTTAAACTACTAAGTGTACGTATCACTTATTTCTGGGATATTAAATGTTCAGATACATTTTCCGTACTATGCATATATATATGTATATATATATAATTTTCTGTATATTTTGAACAATTTGCATCCTGATATATTATCATCTTTGTGAAAAAGTGTCCAAATATTCGTTACAATTGGAAAGCTGATAATTAATTTTGGTCAGTTGAAATAATATATCAAATAGTATTTCTATATATGTTTAAATTTTTTCTTTTTCAGTTGAACTAATCAAAATAACTTTTCTATATTTAAAGGTTTTTGTATTTACAACATATAATTCACTACGAGAAAAGATAAATTGGAGAAAAAAAAATAAATTGCAATACAAAAGTTGTCACTAATTATGTATATTAAGTGACAAAAAATTTAATTTTGTCACCTTAATGATTCTTATAAACTAAATAGTGATAAGAATAATGTTTAAATTATCACCATAAATAATTAGCGATACACCCATATATGGAGACAATGAAAATCTTGTTACAAGTTATAATGACAATTTTTATTATTGCTATAGGTTGTCACCATAGGAGTGTCACTAATTTTTAATACTGGCAACTTAAAATATTAATTTTTGTTACTATTGAGTTATATTATAACAAGATAAAAGTTATTGTTATTTAAAAATTATTATTAATAACAAGACAAAATCTGTTGTCATTTAATATATGTTATTAGTGATAATTTTTACTTTGTCATTTATTATTTTGTCACTAATAATATATTTTTTTCGTGATGTAATTTTTGTTGTTACTTTAGTTTTAAAATTTGAATTATCTTAGTTATTATTTATTTTTATTGTATAAGTAAAAAGTATTTTTTATAGTTAAGAAAGAATTTAAAGTTGAACTTAGGAAGGTAAAATACTAAAAAAAATATTTATACGCACACATAATGACCAATTAATTTAAATGGTAAATGAGATACATATGAATGTATATATTTACTTTGAATCCTCTATTTCACCTCATGTTTCGTATAATGAATATATGTTAAATGTATTTGATTTTTAATCAATTATTTTTATACAAAAATATTTAATATATTTTTTATATATTCACAAAATAAATATAAAATAAAATATGCAATAAAACAAAGAATGCGAACTTTAGATCTGTTTGCAAAATCCCTGACATGCATATAGCAGCATAAATGTGTACAAACAGCAAAAGCATTAACTGCCACATTTATGTGTAAAATGTCCTTAATTCTTCACTCCAAACACAAAAGCATGAATTGCCACATTTTCATGTAATATGTCCTTAATTCTTCACCCCAAACACAAAACCATACAAAAGACAATAGAAGTAATATTGTAAAACAGCTTCCTATGTATATATATTGCGTGTAAAGGGCAAATTAACACTAAAACACCACACACACTCAGGCTACTAATTATAGCACTAAATGTAACCTTACATATATATGGACTGATACCTTCTAAAAATTTCCCTGCAGCTCTAACAGCAACCACCTTCTGCATGAACAGGAACCCATAATTTCTCTAGTACTTTAGAAACTACCATATATACATATATTGATCAACTATATATATATATATTTATCATCTTCCTCTCTACGGTTATGTCAGTGGGCAGCTTCTTTGATAGCATAACTTTTGAAAAAGCAAAAGTACTGTTAATATCTTTACACTTTTATGGTAGCGGCAGCTGTGATCAGATTTTTTTTTTCCTTTACTTTTTTTTTTGGCCCCCTTCTGTGGTGGTTCGTTTTTCTTTAAGTTTCTTTTCTGCAGAGTGTGGATTAATTTCATGGAAGCTTTTTTAAGAAATAAATTACTTTTGTTCTCTAGAAGGGGTGGAACCCAGAAAGTCGCCGAGATTTTGAAGGGCTTTTGGTAAATGATATCCCCATGCATTACTCATTTATCACTTTTGCAGGCGGGGGTTTCCTTATTCTTTCTGGTTGCTTCTCTGAACTTGTGTCTCACATGCATGCCTAGATGACCAACTCACTTTGCGAAGCATTTAAATTCACTTTATATTATGTTTTTGGATATGATATTTATATTTAAACTAAGTAAGTGTGTTTTTAATAATAAAGGTGTTGATAAGAAAATGGTTCGATATAAAATTGAAAATATGTTAGAATAAAGAATTCAACTCAAAACCATGGTCACGCTATTGGATTTTTTTGTATATTTCCTTGAAAAAACTCTATTATCTTTTAATTGCTAATTAAATTATTAAAATTATCTTAATTTATAAATATATCATAAAAATTACTTTTTCATTAAATATAAGTGCCCAATAACTATCAAAAAACTTATCATATAATTCCTAATCATTTTGCCCTTCATTACATTGAACTAATTACTTGTATTGCCTGGATAGCTGGACAAAATAAGCCATGTCTGGGGATAGCGACATCAGGGAAAGGTATTCACTTCTTGCTCCTCTTGAGCATTAAGCGTGTCGGAACTGTGGTCGCAGTAGGCAATCGCGAGGACATGCCGACGGCAGGGAAGCTGTGTTCTTTACTAGTCTTGTATTCTATCCTTTCCGAGGATGACAAGCCTTCTCTACTCTAGTGAGAGGACTGGATGGCTCTTGAAGGTGGCACTTAATAGCACATTAAACCATTGCTTGGTCGGATTTTTTTGGAGGCATCTCCACTAGCCCCATCAATGGTTTTTGAGCCACTGGCAGCATTGATCTTCCAAGTGATGGAGCATACTATGCGGATGTCTCCTCCGGTGGCTGATGCACTTCGGGTGTTGGCTTCAGTGCCGGATAGGATTGCGCTTCCAATAGGTTATTCTGTGCATTCTCATCTCATGATGCAACTTGAGTGCTGGAATTTTGAGTTCTGGA
Source organism: Jacaranda copaia (assembly GCA_014898725.1). NCBI lineage: Eukaryota > Viridiplantae > Streptophyta > Magnoliopsida > Lamiales > Bignoniaceae > Jacaranda > Jacaranda copaia. The sequence goes on along the minus strand of JACGDI010005310.1, from coordinate 91,635 downwards.
TTTCATCTGCATCCTCAATGTTTTTGCCTCAGAACAGAGTTTTCACAAATGATGCCAAGATAATGCTGCTTCAAATGAAGTTAGATTCCTTTTCAAAATAAAGCAAAATAAAATGGGCCTCTACTCTAACAAACTTACATAGAGTTAGAGCTCAAGAATTTTTATGAATGATTTAATGTCCCTATCTAGTTTCGGGAGTTGATATTTGTATTGATTACATTCTCGGTGGCCTCGATTCACTTGTGTTTGGGGTGCCCATTTTGGTGACTTAATTTGTTGGACTCGCTAGTTGTTATTTATTTATTTATTTTACTTTTCTACCCTTAAGCAGTTTTTTTTCCTTCTAAATATCATTCCTCTTTCCAATTCCCTTGATTAAAGGAGTTGCTAATGATACAAATCTTGTCCAACATTAGAGGTATTTAGGATTTTGAAATATTATAAACTACTTCCGTTCTCTTACTCTTAATCAAAAGGCTTTTGTATAAGAACAAAACCATACACAAGTAATATTGGCAAAAAAGTACCCTATGGGACTGATACTTTAGGTTTGATGATGGATTTGGTTATTATCATGTATACAATTGATAAAAGCCTACCTGCTTTAGGTCTTTTTTTAAATATTTTTTTTTCTAAAATACTTCATTTTCCCTTCTTAAAATTCTTATATTTACTAAAATAACTGTCACCCAACCATGATGCATATTGCTACCACATAATAGTTCGAGGAAGGTTGTACGTAATTATATATATTTTTATTTATTTTCATATTTTCATATTTTCAACTTGTTCCTATATGTGCAATTTCTTCCACCCAAGTTATTTTTTTCAGTTTTACCTATATTATTTTTTTTTTTGAAGTTACATGAATGAGTTTATCCTTATGCTAATTGATTGGCTTTTCCCCCTTATTATAGAAATTACTTTTAAACTACTTGAATTTCAAAGTTATATCATCATAGTATAATAACTTTTCACTTTTACTGATTGTAAACATATATAAATGTTCATTTGAAATAAATATTAGGTTGTTTAAAATTTTAACAACACAAGTTCTACCCACACATCTGGCGAACAAAACATCATAACAAAAATTTTAAACTAATTGTAATCACGGGCCTTGTTAATTATTGAAGCACTCCCAAGTCAACACATGAATATAATGAAATAAATGTCAAGACCATCATCATCATCATTCGGAAACGATTGAAAAGCATTCTATAAAAGGGAGAATGTTAGAGTGGGTTGAAAAAAAGTGATGCACACAATCGGAGCTTTCCTTTTTTTAACTAGGAAATGGCTATTTATTGGACCACAAAAAGCAATGGTCAAAATTGTGAAAGCAGCCGTTTTTCTCTGTATTTTATTTGACCAAAGAACCAAATGTAGGAAAAAAAGTGCAAAAGCAATTAATAATGAGTAAGTGAAAGGAGATTGATTTTGTCTGATGATGAGGCCACGTTGTGTGTGCGGGGATGTGACTCATGACCAACACTTTTGAGTTTTGACCATGTGATCAGAGTATGTGACTCACCACTTGGGAGCTATTACCCCCTAAAGTAAGACTTTTTCTGCATGATTTCTTTGGCATAGTAGAATTTAATCATCAAATTTAGGATGAATTAGGGTGGTTTCTTTATGTTGCAGGCATTAGAATAACGAAGCAGAAAATGGATTGTGTAAATTTAGTTTTGCATCCAAAATATGAGTAAAATTTGCATAAATTCAAATCCAAGTCACGCTATATTATCAGTATAGCTTTAATAATAGATGCTCGAGCAATAGTTATAATTGCAATTTTTTGCCTACTCGACCAATAGTCACCATATTGTTTCTTGAAATAAATTTTTATGGTTGGTTTTAATTCTTCCACAAACTATTGCGTATTCAATAGTTTGTAGTTATTTGTCGAGTAATCATTTTACACATATAAATATAAAGTTGAGAGTTTAAACGTTCACGAATTTTTACTATGTGTACGAATAAAAATAAATAATTTACAGTATTTTATCTGGATTTGAACAAAAAGCATCATATGCGCAGCACAAAAAGTTTGGTTTAGATCCTATATTTCAATATATGTTTCATCCCCTAATTCATTATGTGGATGCATGACATGCGTATTAAATATTTTTTTATAAAAATAATTGATTTATCATCAAATACACTTGGCATATATATGACATTGAAATAGAAAATGAAATACGAAATGAAATAGAGGATCCAATGTGCAAAAAATTCCTATTGGGCTCGATCAATTTTATTACTAGATAATGACGAAAACATAGCCAATTTGTACAATATTAATTACTCTGTACCGTCTTTAAAGATTGAATTAACCATAGTAAATGATATTTATAGTCCTTTAATTAGAGTCTGGAATAACGCACTTACAAAAGACGCAATATATATATATATATATATATATATATTAAAAATAAATGAGAAGGTCGTCAATTTTATTTTTATTTATGTCTGATTAATGGAACGTCAGTTTATGCACGAGCGAATTGAATGTAATAAATTTTGGGGACAGTGACTACATTAAGTTCAGGTAACATTTAATACATTTCGTAATTAATTTTTATAGAATTGAACTGGCGATTCAATGACATAATATACATTAACCTGATACAAAATTTGAATGACACTGGTTTGGGTTGGGCTTGAGATTGAATTTGATGCAATGTATTGTTCAAGATTGTGCTTGGAGCCCTGGGCCCATCAAGCCATTTCATTTGGGCTTCTCTTATTTAATTTTTCAAATGGCTTCTATTCATTTATGGCTGTAAATGGGGCGGATTTTAATCAATATTTGATTTGAATTCGATTTGATTATTTAAAATTTTTAATCAATAAAAGATTCGACGTATATGATTTAATTAAAAAAATTTAAAATTCAAAATAAATGGAGTAAATATGGATATGGCTCGATCTGATCCATTAATAATTCGAATATGAATTTATTTAATATTATACATATATATGCACATAGTCCTATAGTAATGCCAAATTAGATATTTAGATGAAGGAAGTCATGTATTTTTCATATAAACTGTTAGATTTTTGAGTTTATTTACATTATAATTATATCACTTTTTTTTTATTTTTATAACAAAAAAATGATGTGGAAAAACTAATGAGTAGGAGTTGAATGTCATGATATGGCAAGAATACAATGCAAATTTCGATTTGATTCAAATGTGTTTCTTTTTTATTAAATTTTGAGCCTATAGTTAATTGATTAAGAATTATGTATTTGTAATATCAAATAAGTACTATTATCAACAATAGAACCTAAAATATAATGATCTAGTAAATGAATTTGATTGGGTTAAATTCTATTGTTGCTTTTAAGTGATCAATAGATTTAAAAATTTATTTATTAATCTGTTGTATATTTTATTTTAAGGACGACTATTGGAATTTAGATTTTACTAAATTTTGAGAAAAATAATAAATATATGATGGTATTTGAAGCATTTGGATTTGATTTTTTTTGGATATCCAATGAATATTCGATTTTTATTTAGATCCGAATATGACTATACCAATTATAAATATGATGGATTTTGAATCGGATTTGGATCTAATATGTTACTTTTGGATTTGGACTCGAATCCAGTCTAATTTGATTCAAATCTGACTCATTGACAATTCTAGTAGCTTTGGAGGAATTCTTCCATCCATGCACTAATCCACAGATAAATTGATTTATACTAATATAACTTTGACCCTCTTGGCTCAACTATGTGATAATAATTGACGTCAGTAGGGTGAATAGTGCGAGTTAAGTACGAGCTTAGTGCTAATCTCTACTTAGCCCATCACCATAATCTCTTATATCAAATAAGCTATTGGTAGAGATTGAAGTAGCTAATCACCATAATCTTTCATATCAAATGCAACCAAAATATATTCTAATGTTTTGGAACAAGGTCAAATAATGAAAATAATGGGCCGCTTAAATTATCAGTTTCATGTTACCTGAGCTTTTAAGCTGACTTAGAGCTTGTTTTTCTATATTTTGGGAAAAAAAATTTCAATCCTCAAAAAAATTCAAAATGCATAAATATTCTCCAATCTTTCTCCCAAAATACTAAAATTTTTTATCCAAAAAATCCTTCATAATTCGCTCAAAAAACCTACATTCTAAAAAGCATACCTATCATCTCATTTTCTCACTCCATCTTTTATATCACTCATTCATTTATTACTCTTTCACTTCACTTACACACACACACACACACACACACACACACACACACACATATTTACATATGTGAAAATATTAAAATTTACTACTTAAAAAATTGTAAAACTTATGTTTACAAATTTAATTAAACTAATCATTCGAGAAAATTAATTAAATTTAATAAATAATTTATACTAAATAATATATTAAATTAATTAAATTACTTATTTATATCAAATATTTAGTGTATTAATTAAATATTATATTTATTCATTTAATAAATAATTTAAGATATTTTAATTTGATAAAAAATAAATTATTCAAAAATAATAATCTTCGTTAAATATTAATATTTTCATTTATTTCAAATTATTATAAAAAGTTAATTATAGTGTCATATTTAGGTAATAATCTATTAAGTTTAATAAATTAATATTAATACAATTAAAATAATTATCGTAAAAATTAATTAAAATTAAGTAATTTTTTTTATTGTTACAAAGTAATTTATTTATTGAATAATATATTAATTAGATAATGAGTTAAAGTAAATAAATAACTTATTAATTAATTAAATTAATTTATTTAATTATTTAAATAACTTGTTATGTGTATATTAATTATATTTCATATTTCATGCATAATTAAATATTACACGTATTTGTTTAATAAATAATTTATGATTTAGTTTCATATGATATAAAATTATTTATTTTTTTAATTTGATGAATTGTTATTAGGTCTTATATATATATATATTATTTTATTTAAATAAATAACTAAGTTTTATTTATACATAAATTATAAATAATAAATAGTTAGATAATTATATTTTAAGAATAAATAATAATTAATTTATAATAATGTACAATAAATAATTTTTTTTATAAACTTATATCAATAATTATAATATAATTATGATATTAACTGATTTTTTATAATTAAGATACAATTATAATTTTATAAATAATAATATTTATTAATAAATTCATAAAAATATAAATTTTAAAATAAAGCACCAATTGAATTAATTACAAATCATTTAATTACAACAATATATCAATTACACATATATCATCCAACTATAAATACATCTATATAACATATTATATAAAAAAAATCTCTTTCACCCTACAAATCCAATAAAAATAACTTATTTGACATTAATAGTAAAGTTTATCTTTCCTCAAAATATAAAGAAATAAACAACTCATTTTCAAATCATTTTTTATATTTTCCCAAAACAAAAAGAAATATTTGGCACATTTTCTAAATTTTCTCTCAAAAACCTATTTCTCCAAAAACTTTTCTACAAAATACTCAAAATATAAGAGAATAAGCCCTTCGATTTTCGTTTCTAAATTATACTTCACATATGTCATTACATTCTCACTTTACTTCTGCATGTCAATTATGCTGTTAGAGTCGAAGAAAGTATTTCTTGATCACATATTTATATGAAGTTGAAAAACTATTCAATAAGGGACCAAAAACGGATGGACTGAAAAATTCCTGTTTGGTTTTATTTTCCAAATTCATTTCCATTTTAAGCCATTTATTTTTTAAAGTTGAAAAATAGTTATAATTTTGAAATGAAAATAAAAATATATTTGGATGAATTGTTGGAAAGTAATAATTAAAGTAGGTATGATTGAAAAGATAGTTGATTTATATTTTTTTATATCTAAAAAAATTTATTGATATGAGATAACTCAGTAGGTTCAACAGGCCCAACATCAAATAAGATAGCCCAGAAGGCCCAACAGTAAATTTATTTGGTCGACCGATGTCGATCTCATTTGATAGGGTTCGCGATCGACTAGTATCGACCTCAGTTCCACTCCATAAGTTTGATTATTTGGGTCTGGTCGACATATATCAACCTCAAGATCCACTCCAGCGTTGACTCAGAACCCTGCCGTGTTTATCAACCTGACAGGTTGCATGCCCCCGCGTTAATGACACGTGATGGCTGGTACAATCGTTGCCACCAACTCTGATAACTCTGACAACCTTACCAACAACTTTGGCAGAGATGGGCCTCCACCAGCATTCTTTATCCGGAAAAATAAGAGATTTAGCCACCTGGCACAGTACCGAAATCTGGACATGGAATGACCTCCAACCCCCTGCCAAAGACAAAGGCCAGGACACCTAGTAAGGGTACTTGAGTCAAATCACGCTTACAGAAAACTATAAATATTCCAGGCCCAACCACGCTCAAGATAATGTTACATACACTACAAGCTTTACATTCTCTATACTCTGTTTGATCTCCCCCTCTTGACCAGAACTAACATGAGCATCAGAGTGCCTTAGTCGGGGGCACCTCGGTTAGTTTAATGTGTTGTGGTTGCAGATCTCAAGCCCAAAGCTATATAGATCCTGAGTACTCGATCTCCCTGGTCGAATCATCAGTAGCACAATCCTCATTTTCTCTATACGCAGTTTTTTGCAGCATCACTTATTATTTAAAAATATATGCATATTTTATTAATTTTAAAATAATAGTGGGTACTTTATATCAAATTAAATTTGAATATGATTTATATAGTAATATGATAATAAGATATATTTAGAAAGAGTTTAAAAATAAAAATAGAAAAAAAAATGATACTTTTCATTTTTCATCCTCATGTGAAAATGGAAAATGGTGTTTAGAAATGAAACCAAATGGGCAGTAAGAAACTTGGCATGCGAAATTACCTTGCAACCTTATGTTGACATACGGGATGGAAGAAACCAAAAACAAATGTACTTCCAATGAAAGAAAGAACAGTAAAATAGAAAATGACAGCACCGAAGCTCAAAGGACTGTATCTGAGCTTGAGAGTAACCTGCCGCCAAGCATGCTTAGCACGTAGGCAATTTAATGGACGGCCCACAACTTATTCCAAATCAAAAGTTAAGAGTTTTTTTCTTTTTTCTTTTCGAATGTATGTATATAAATACACACGCATATCGAAAGTTATTATAAATAAAATACAAAAGAAAAATTAAGGGTGTCAAAAGACTTATAAAAGAATCTCCCAAGAAGCTAAAGAAGAAGAATGAAAGTGCTCTCTAAAAATTCTGTTGGTATAAAAACTCTTCTCAAAAAGCATAACATAAAGAAGTTCCTTAAACAAAACTCCCATCGAGCTTGGGCTCAAACAAATTTAAGATGGGGCTTAAGCTTGCACTCAGGCTCTACTATTTTTGAGCTAGGGCACAAAACATCTTATTTCATCAATTCTGTAGGTTTATGCGCTGGTGCTCAAAAAACTTTGAGCTAAAACTCAGGACACTCAATTCAAAGAACTTGTGAACCACAAATACAACAAGAGTCGATCAGGATTCGAACTCCTAACCTTCCACATTATACGAGAGACTTATGTACTCGACAATTAAGAGTTGTTTGTTGATGTTAAAAAAACATTGATTGCCCAATTAATTTAATAACATTGTCTCCACATATTTGTCTGTGTAAGATTGTAGGTTTGATAATAATAAATTCTAAAGTGTGTGTATGTAAATTAAAAATTCCCTTCGCTTCGGCCTTAATTTAGATGCTTCATATTCTTCAAATACACGTACAACTGTATCAACTCATAATATTGCGAGAATAAAAAAATCTGAATGAATCTACGACGTGTGGGTGTGTTCGTGAGTACAAGCCACGTAGGGAACCTTCGTATCCCAATAACACAATTCTTATCCTACTGCCCATAATCTATATTCCTAATTGTTGCCAGCCCCACTCACTCACTATTCTCAATCTTGCGTTTGAAGGTTCCATCCCTGGTTGGAACTTGGAAGCATTTCTATTGTCAACTTGCCTAAAAATGTGCCTCACACGGAAAAGGATTTCCTAAATAAGAATATAATTGTCTCTCTGTTATTCTTCAAGAACTTCATAGATCCTTATAAAGAAATCAACGTAAGAAAATCCCGCAATGTGAAAGATAAAAAAGCACTATATATACAGCACAAGAAAATTGGACACGTTAATCATATGTATAATTGCATTTGACATTTTTATCATATATTTCACTTAAGGATATACGTCAATGATATATAATTTATAATTAAATATTCTTTTAAATATACATATACATTTAATGTAAATATATAATATAAAATAGAAGATCAAACACTTTGTTGAGCTACATGCGATGAGCTACAAGGGTTGTTAAGTGTAAGAATGTTCTCCATCTTTTGGTCCTTTTTCCAAGTATCATGCATGAAGCAAAAAGGAATCAACAGGGAAAAATGAATTCTGTTACGTCCAATGTTGTATTAGTGGTGATCGGCCAACTGCACCTAGGAATTTCTAATTATATATGTAAGAGAAGGATAACTATGACATATTGGCAACTTTAATTACGACTAGAATTGTTTTCTAAGTGAACAAAGAATAAGTATCTAGCACCTTTAAAAGTTTAGGCAAGGTAACTTTTATTTTTGTATAAAGGGAGATGGCACTAATCTCACTTTTATTTCTTGGGTGCTTAAAGAATATTGAATCTGTTTAACTAAGTCTATTTTAAAAAAAAATTATAAATTCTTATAGTTAATAGGATTCTTTTTGAGTTTATAATATATTAAAATCATATTTAACTTCTTGAATTGTTTGGATAAAATTATATTTTAAAAATTATAAAATATTAATAATGATAATTTATAATTAATATAATTAAAATTAAGGGAGTTTGTTAAAATGTTTAATATAAACTCCTTTTTTTTTCAAATAAAAGCTTGTAATATCCCATAATTTTATTTTCAAAGCTTACAAACTTTTAAAATCTTATACAAATAAATCAAATATTTTATTACATCTTGTGAAGTCTAGTGAGGTTACCATACACCCTCTAAATCCTATATAGCTGTTAGTTGGGAAAATTCTATATAGCCTACCCCATAAGATAGAGGCTCATCTTATTCGTTGGATAATGTAACCCCTATATTGATATATTAAAGTCAGTATTATATATTCATTAATAGTGAATCAATATGTACCGTAAAATATCGGTTGGTTTTTGGTTCAATAATATAAATTTCATACATAATGTATAAAGTTAAAAATTTAAATTTAATAAATTCATGATGTGAGTATGTATAAATAGAAATAATAATGTACCATAGAATGACGTCCATTCTACATGCGCTTGGGGATATTCGGAGTTTCGAACAAATATGACGAAAATAGAACCCATTCTATATGCACTTGCCCCGAATCTCAAAACCAGAAATATGCAGCCTTTAACAACAGATTGTTGTAGATTTGTTGGAATTTTGTGGGTCTATTTTGGTCCATATCAAGAATTTCTTGGTATCGTATCAAATGAATTGACATATTCCATGCAAGAATTTCTTCGGGAATAGCTTCTTGGATCATTGCCAAAACCAAAATTTAACATTTGCTAAATATAATATTTAATTATTTATTTATTTTCTGGTTGAAGCAATCGAATATTTCGTTACCTCATGCTTCAAATAATTAGTGACAATCAATATTAATCAAAAACTTATACTAATAAACTATCAAAACTAACTATAATTATTATAGAAGTAAAAAAATACTTGCACATCTACTATGATTCAAACTCAAGATCATCTAAGAATTTTTGGTTTATTTTAAATATTTTATTTTATTTTAATTTATTTATACATGCACATGCTTGCCAAGACTCATTAGGATTCAAACTCAAAACCTTACCCAATTGACCGCCCAGTAGTTAAATCCCATCTCAGATCACATAAAACTGATCACTTATTTTATATTTTCAAGTAGTACCCATTGATTTGTTTATTTATTTACTTATATTTTTGATTGATATAAGGGCCACCATATCGATTCATTTATTATATATGCAATATGCCACGACATGCCTACTAAATCAAGATTTAAGATGGTGATTGGTATACAGAAATAAAATAAAGTGGGAATGGAATGATTTTAGGAATGGAATACTGATTGTATAACTTATTCTGCGTTTGATATGTACAAGGAATACGAAAGGAATGGGACCATCATTCCTTGCTTGATTTCATTCTTATGATTGGTATTTAGTAATAATCAACAGGAATGGAATAAAACTTTTTAAATGACCAAATTACCCTTTTATAAAAAAATATTAAAATAAAATCATGTATTACTAATTACTTTTTATATATTACAATAAAAAAAATTTGTGGGATAGGTCTATAATTATGTAATTTTAATGCACTTTTAATGTTATTCAAATTACATTAACAAATATATGCATTTTATATTTTATCAATTATGTTATACATGTTTAGCAAAAAATATATATAAACACAAATTCTTTGAAATTACTCATTCTATAATTATAACTTAGTAAGCCCTTTTGAATTTTTTGATAAAATATTATAAAAAAAAATCTTATAACTAGAGTACTTAACTTTTTTGTGATAAGGCTAGAACGCCTTGATTGTACTTTTTTTTATAAGTTTAATTTGAAGAGCTTTTGATAAAATTCGGCTTCCTTCATTTATTACTTTTGTAAATATTTTTTAATCATTTGAAAAGATGAGGATATAATTAATTTTATAAATTATATATACCACTAGGCATGAACCAAGTCGATGATGCTTTTACGTACTTTTTTGTTTATAAGAATTGAGAGGCGCATAATTATTCTTATTTTTTTATTTATTATTTTTACTTTTATAAAAATTTAAAATATCTTAATATTTTTAAAAATATTACTAAAAAAGTATGAGTAAAATATATAATTAAATAAAAATATGTAGCAATCAAATAAGTTGGAGCATGATATCAAACATTTACAAATATGAACCTTTTTTATTTAATATAAAAATTGTTGTTAAATGTTGAAGGGTAATTTTGTCAAAAAACATATAGGTTCATTCCCAAAGGATTGAGAATGGTTAAATCTATGAGGGAGGGAAGGAATGGTTAAGTCCATGCTTTTGGGAATGGGGATTCATGCAAGAAAGAGAATTCTCATATTTAAATTATACCAATCATGAATTTAGGAATGGATTTTGAAATGTCTATTTTATTCCCAACTCATTTCTGCGTACCAATCATACCATAAGGGCATGTTTGCTTCAATATATAGGATTATGAGATATTAATATGCTAGTGAAACATAAACTAGAAATGATATCCAAAATCATATAATCTATTGTTTGCTTCGATTTTATAAATTAGTGATATCCCATATTTAACACTATTTAATGTTTAGTTGGCAAGATTACTCAATGTGATTACACTTTGTAATGTCCAAAATGTCCTAAATTCTAAGAAGGTGTTAAGGTTAGGGTTTTCATATGAGGGATAAAAATAATTTTTTTATTTTTTATCATATTAAATTTAAAAGGATGGATAATAGATCAAGCCATTTAGGTATGATCTATAAACAACTTGGCTCATGATATCATATCGGACCACAAAGATATCATGGGCCATAAAAATGTGAAACAAATAAAAGATAAAGTTTGAAAATGGATCCATCAAACTTTATCTAATTAAGCAAACAAGTGCTAAGAATTTTTACACGCATTCCCAATTTGCTAGCAATAACCACTGCGCCAGGTTTGACAATGTGGAAAGAATATATAATGAAGTCTTTTTCGCTCTCAGGCAGTTAGCCATAAAAGATACCATTCTTTGCCAAATTGAAGCACCGTTCGTTGGATGGGGACCAATATTTCTTAAATTTACGGTTATGGGAAAAAAATCACAAATTTAGGAAGTGGAATCTCATGCCAAAAATACATAGGTTTTAAGGCAAATTTTAGGGAGAAAGATTCTACTGCTATCCACAGTAAATCAATTGTGTCTCCCTTTTCTTTTAGAAATTTAACAGTTTGGACTCGACATTAAATCGGAATAGATACACAAATGATTCTAGAAAGAATTAAATTTGGAATATGAGAGATTGGAATTCGTTGCTTCTTAGGGGTGTTAGAAAAAACTTCTAATTTCAACTTCTACACTTTTGGCTTCAAAAAAAGAAAAAGAAATAAAACACTTGAAAATTATATAATCTTGTACGCACCTCAGTGGCTGTGTCAAAAAGGTTAAAACAGAACAGAATCTAAAAGTATTACTGGCAGGGCCTTTTACACTTGTTGAGTTTTTAGTGAATATTTAAAAATAATTTCTGACAATTTTGTACTTATTAATATGTTTAGAACCCCAACATAAGATGTAACTTAATATTAATTTTATAATATAAAGTACGAGCCAGTTTTCGAGTAAGTTTGACAAGGGTCTGGTTTTTCATGTTTCATGAGATCAAACAAGTTTTATTGTTTAATAATTTATATTTTTTTTCAATTTCATTATTATTATTTTTTTTCACCTACAACTTATTAAATCTAATATAATTATTATTTTTTTATTAATATATCCAAATATAAACTCATTTTCAACTTATTTTTACTAACTACTTTATTAAATTTTGAAAATAATGAAAATAAAAAGTGAGAATGAAAATAATAACAAACGAGCCCTCAGGGTTTGAACATTGAACCTTCTAAGTTCAAATTTGAAGTTGTTTTCAGAAAGTTGGAGTTTGTATTGCAAGAAAGACTTCCAGCTGATAGTCCAATTAGAAGTAGTTGAAAATCTTCTTTATATCAATAGATATGATTTAAGTTGCCTTAAATATGCCAATTTCATATATAGCAGTGATGAGATTGAAAGTCGTATTTAGTGATTGAGGTAGTGTTTGGGCTAATTCGATTAGGGAGGTTGAATGATCTAACAGTGATATTTTTTTTGGGTTGAGATCTACAACTAATAGCAAACATTAAACTAGCCAAGGTGCTCTCGACTAAAGTACTATGACGTTCAAGTTAGTACTGATTGAGTGAGGTTATCGAGCAACAGAGTAAGAGCGTATAATGTACATGGTATACCTGGAAAGTGGCTAGCAGTGAGGTATTTATAGTCTTTTTCTAGTGGATGATATGTTTAAGATGTCCTTATCAAATATAGGAGGCTCTTGTCCTTGTCTAGGGGTTATTGGTCATTTTCCATCCTGGTATTATTCCAGGTGGCATCATCTTCTGCTTCCCAAGGTGAATAGTACTCTAGCGATGCGCCTCCCTGACAGGGTTGGTGGTAGAGTTGGTGACAGAGATTGTATTGGGGTGGCACGCACCATTAATGCGGAGGCACACTGCATGTTAGGGCATTGAATGCGGCAATGATATGAATCAGTACCGGAGTGAGCATTTTGATCGATTATTATCGAATGGACAAGATGGTCAACCAAAGGGATGGTTGAACGAACAAAGTGGCTCGAAGCCTCTTGTTAGGTGCGATCGAGAACTATTTGCTCAACTAGGCAATTGTGGTCGAATGAATCAGCTCAACTGGGTCCTGAAGTATCTTTGGACCTCGGATGTTGAGTGGGCCTGAAAGCCTTTCTGAAGTCAATAATTTGTTGGGCTGGACCTATAGGCCTATCCCATATTAAGCAATATTTTATTTGACTACTTAAATATTTTTTTTAATCAATTTGAAAGATTCTAATTAAAATATAAAAATGAACATAACAACTAGTTAATAATAGGTATATTACACATGCAAGAATGAAGTATATATATAATAGACAACAAAATTTTCATGCATTCAAATGAATCGAGGCTAAATTACATCAAAGTGAGTTAAAAAGTAGGAGAACTCAAACTCAAGGACATAAATTAAACTTAGTGACATCATTCTTACGACACAATTATGTGTAAGGGTCAAAGTTAGAAATTGTAAACTTTAGGTGCATGTGTAAATAATAATTTTAAAAAAAAAAACTATTGGCTATATATGAAATTCTTGGCAATTATTTAGGCCTTTTTGTCTTCCATGCACGAAAATGTTTTATATAGGCGTACTTAATGTGCACGAAATCGGTGGCTGTGACTTATGACAGTGTCAATATTTTATCCATTTTAATGAGACAATATTATTACATCCACAGTACCATAAAAGTGTAGTGTAGTCTATTATTGGTACCGCTTAATTTTGAAAACCTATCCAAGTATATATATTAAGAGCGAACATTGACTTTGAGCTTCTGTCCAACATACTCAATTTTACGTCAGAAAAACATAAAAATAAATTAAAGAGAGATTAAGCTAAGGAAGAATCAAAGAAATTCATTAAATTAAGTACTGTTTCCACGTGCAAAGAATGTAACTGAAACCGCCAAACCGCGTGAAATTTCTCGCATTTATCCCTGTCCCGATGCTATGAGAAAAAGGGACAGAATCTGTACCAAAGGATCAAGCCATTATTATAACTAAAACATTAAGCACACGTGAAATCGCTATTCTAAAGTTAGGCATTGTCTTTTTTCCTTCTATAAGAAGGCTAGCTCATTAATGGCTACCGCCCAACAACAACAAATTCTCTCCAAAATCTTTGAGCAATTATTTCAGCGTTAATTTTGAAGTTCAAGCAAAGAAATGAAGGTGGAAGGAGAGAAAAGATATGCACTTCTACAAGCAGCAAGGGACTCAGACTATGTGAAGAAAATGTATGGTGGATACTTCAATGTGTTCGTGGAGGCATTGGGTGACGAAGGGGAGAAATGGGACTTGTTTCGTGTAGTCGAAGGTGAATTCCCGGAGATTAATGATCTTTGTAACTATGAAGGTTTTGTGGTTAGTGGGAGCCCCTATGATGCTTATGGCCAGGAATATTGGATTCTTGAGCTTTGTTTTCTCTTGCAAACATTATTTGCCATGCAAAAGAAAGTTCTTGGGGTTTGCTTTGGTCACCAGGTATATATATATATATATATATCCATCCTTCTTTCCATCTACTGTGAAAATCAGTTGTGTTGTTGACTTGCGGTCTCCAGGACCATAAGGCCCTTGACCTGAATGAACTGGTGCATCATACTCGATCCATCTAGGAATTAACGAATTTTTACTTGAAAAAATGTACTATTTTTTTGTAGGTCTTGTGTAGAGCTTTGGGAGGTAAAGTTGCGAAGTCCTATAGTGGTTGGGATATTGGAGTTAGAAAAGTGAGCTTATCAGAGGATTTCTACTCATATGGCTTATGTGATGATGATGGGCAGGATGAAATCCCTCCAACTCTTTCAATTATTGAGTGCCATCAAGATGAGGTATTAATTAATTAACCCTCTGATCTCCACCAAAACAAAACACTTTGAGCGTGTGTAATTTGTGTGTGGATTATTGAAATTTGATGTTGCAAGCACAGGTATGGGAGGTGCCTGAGGGAGCTCAGGTGATTGCATGTTCTGAGAAAACAGGAGTGGAAATGTTCACATTTGGAAACTGCGTTTTAGGAATTCAAGGGCATCCCGAGTACACCAAAGACATTCTCAATGATCTCATTGATCGTCTTATTTCCAACAACTCAATCAAGGTAAACTAATATTATTATATCATAGTGTTATACTATTAAACCCACGTGAAAAATTATAGCCCAAACTCGTTTTATTTATTTATTAATTTCGTGTCTTGTCTTATTCCCAGCATGCTAATTTCTGGGTTTCTATTATTTGCCCTTTACAGAGAGATTTTGGTGAAGGGGCCAAAATGCGACTATTGGAAGCAGAACCTGATAGAAAATACTGGGAAAAAATTTGCAAAGGCTTTCTCAAGGGGAAATGGAGTAGTCAATTACCAACGTACTTTTGAGGACCTCTTTTTCTTTTTCCTTTTCTTTTTGGGTGGGGTTGGGGGTGCGGGTGGAGTTTGTTGCTCTGTATCAATGTGCAAGCTGACAAACAAAAGATTACCAACTCCAAGCAGACTTTTTGGCTTGGGATGATGGAGAACAGATTTGATTTGAAATAATTGTTCTCTCTAAGGGTGTATAGCGCAAGCCACGCAGTGGCAATGCGGAAAATATTACTATATTAAAAAATTCTATGAAGTTACTTTCTTTAGCTACATGGACCACGTACTAGGGTGGCCAACATTAATTAATTGTTTGATGCGGTCACACACAATTGATATAGTATATGGTCTTATCAACGAAATTATTTAATGATATTATTCATAAAAAGATAATAGATTCGAATTTATTTAATAGGAGTAGGTCGTATATAATCTAATTATTCTTTAGACAATGGAACAACTGGGATAATTGACATCTTGGATCATAGGATGAATATTATTGCTTTTTCGACATTACCCATATCAATTTGGATGCCTGATACTAATTTAAAACTCCTATTATCGAGTATGTATAAAAAAAATACATATATATATATATATAAATTTATTGTAATGGGATATATATTATATATATTGTAATTGTCTTTCCAACTTTTGGTGAAACTCAAATTCATGCAGTCTACAGAAACGAATAGTTTGTAGACTGAACGCTTTAAGAAAAATGAAACAGCATAAGATAGACAAGTACTAAGATAGGTTTATGCACTGCAGTTGCGGCGAAGTAGGAGAAAGCAAGAGGCATCTCTATTCAAACACCAAATCTAGTTAATGTCAGATCTACCACTTATACCTTTTTCCATGGCACATTCAATGAGAATACCAGAAAGATTTACAAGGAAAACCTGAGATATCTCAATTCACAACACCAAAATCTAGTTAAGGCAACAAACAAACAATTCAGCTCTAGTTCTTTTATGTCTTAAAACATGAAAGATTTACAAGGACAACCTAAGGTACCTCCATTCTAACACGAAAATTTAGTTGTTACAAGAATTAGACTGGAGTTCTTTTACCTCTTTCTTCAGCGCATCCTATTAGAATACATGAAAGATTTACAAGGGTGGGTTAACCTGAGGTACCTCCTTCCTGACAAGAAAGCTCAATGATTACAAGAATTCAATTAAGTTCCTCGACCTCTCACTATAATGCGTTCAATGGCAATAGCAATATACAACATAAAAGGGGTCACCAAATCAATTTATAACTATCCCTGCCATTTTTTTTGATGTCCTTTGTCTTTTAGGACCCCATGATAACTCCAATGCCATCTTCCTTTTAGTCCTAGGGCCAAACTCTATCTTTCTTTTGGTTCCAAGATACCCCTGACAGTTTGAAGCTCCACAGTGACACTCAACCTCAGGCCCAAATTGAACAAATCTGCAATAGTTGAAATAACTACCACATAATCTTCTTCCAAAGTACCAATTATATACTTGTCCAGCGAGAGAGATAGATGGACAAACTTCAAATTGCAAACAACTGTTAACAGGTTCACTGCAGAAAATGATTTTCTAACTGAAAAATCTACCAACTTTTAAAGAACAATGCAGATCAAGGCAAGGAAATTTTGTGAATCATCCAGCCAAACATGTGAAGGCACCTAGATTTACTGCAGTCTCTGTAGCAGCAACTGCAAATACTTTCTATGTGGTTGATCTGACACAGTAAGAGCCACGGATGAGGGCATATATGTTAGGGGCACCATAAGTTGGCTAGCTACCACCCTGTGAACTTCTATTTAATTTTTTAAGTTATCATAGACTAATACTAATATTACATTTATCACGAATACAGCATTGATTAATGAAAGACTTCTGTTGACACTTCAATGTTTTTCCCAATTTATCATTCTTCTGGTCCCATCGTCACCTCTCTAATAATTACGTCATTCCTTGATCTCTCACTGGCCAGCATAGAGCAGGCTCTTGAGTTCTTTACAAGTCACAGCACATCAGATTGCTAGACGTGTAAAGAAATTAAAGTGGTATAGATAGCTTTACTTTGACGTCAAGCTCCAGCCTTGCTGGTGTTGTAATCTCTCAAGTAAAGCTAATCTGATGTGTTTTCACCCATATCTCCTACTGGTTTTCTCACACTCCTTAGTGAAGGGTAACGTTCCATCGTTAATTCAAACTATTTGTTTATTTTGTATATTGTCTAGCAATGTACATCCAGAAAAAAGAACGAAAGAAAAAATTCCATTTGTACTACTCAAGTTAGAGCTTGAGCACAGGAAATTGGGTTTGTCAAGCCCAAGCTCAACATTAGAAAATTTTTCCAATATCTTGGCTTGCTCTTTTCCACCTCAACTAAGATATCCTTCTAGATTAAAATAGCAGAAAGGAAAGAAAAGAGAAGCATCCTTCAAACATTCTCAAGCTGCTTCTCGAATGAAGGTTTAAATTTATACTTTTTCTCCCTCATTGTATACCAAAACAGGCATCCTAGTCTTCTACTCCTATTCCTCGAGTCTCAAGAAGTAAAAGTGAGGCTAGCTTGAGCTGTTGTGTTATCGCTACCACAGGAACGTCTTCTACGATTTTCATTGTGATTTATATCCCAAAGAAATTTCATACAAGTAATCCTGAACATGTTTTCTTGAGAATATTTTCAATTAATTCTGTAAAAGCCATGAGCATCGACAGACTACTGCTAATTTGGTTTGTACTGTTAAAGTTTTTATTGGGTTATGTGCAGCACTATCTCTAATGTACTTGAAACATAATTTAACCTTCCAGTGACACCAACACTGAAGAAGTTTCTAAATCATAAATGTCGGGGTATAAATCATCTTTTTTCAAGTTCAGTTTCCTCTTACTATCAAGCTTGCAAGCATCAAATGCTTTTTCTTTTACCTTTCTTATTTGTACATGAAGAAAACAGAGATATGAGAGCCAAAATTCATGATGCAAATTTTCTCTCAAACATTGTGATATTATTGAACCACCATTTTACCGTAAGTTGATCACATATAATTAGAAATAATAACAAAAAAGCAACTGAATGTTGCATACCGGTAATCGTAGGTCAATGGTTCTCCAACCTCAATGGATCTAGACGCAAAGACGCCAACACGTGTCTCCCCTTCAACCTGCCTATTGATTAGGTAAAGATAAACAGCAGATATGGTCAGAATTTTCTGTTACTTCAATAAAGATATAAATTTCATTGACAAAATAAACATTTAACCCTCAGCTTGCCCAACAGGTAAAAATATGTGAAGAGCAAGGCAAAAAACAAAAATCGGTCGTCTATTCATCAGCTTACTACTGCTGATGTTTGAACTCTGATTTCCAGAAAATGTCATTGGATTAAGAGCTTATGTCAGTTAAACTCAAACTGGGTCAAGTTGTGCTTGCTCATATCAAGGGCAACCACATTGTTTGTCCAGTTCCCTTACAGCAAACTTTGTTGTGAAAAACACAATTTAATAAAAAGTAATTAAGAAACTTCTTGTCTGGCTTTCCAAACGTATTCTAGTATTTTCTTTAGCAGGCCCCAAATAGAACACCCTAGGCTCAGGTGAAAAAACATAAAATTCTGTATCAGAGAAGAGCCAAGGGGGGTACAACAACAACACATGAACAATTGCACAAAGTTAGGGTCTCAAGTATTTTGATGATCAGAACATCAGATCAGTTCTGGTAAGAGTGGAAGCGTATAAGGAGGGACAGGTAACAGCGGGAATAAAAATATTACCAGTTAGTTCAAAAATAAGATTTTGAACTAACTTCCAGTTATCAGAAATAAGCCTACAATAGGGCCATAAGTTCCCTGTCATGTGAAGACCTTTGTGTAAGACAAATTGAAGGTGTCCAACATCAATGCTGAAAACATCAAATTGTTTGAATTATCAGATAATCCAGCCAAACTAAAGTTAGAACTCAAATGACTGGAAAATACTAGTTTTCAGGGTTTGGCCAGAAAACAATCTTCTATAACGGAATGACATAAATATTTATGGAGAGAAATCACAAATAAACTTACCACTTCTCCAGTTTACAATTAGGTGCACAACTGTGATTCAGAAATCGCGAAGCATTTCCCTTGAATGTTGCATCAATCACAAAGTCCTTATTAATTTCACACATATAGAAGTTCTTAGCATCGTGGTCTTTCATGTCCCATAACCTCCTTTCACACAAGGCATCATCAATTACTGAAATATAAAAGCAAATAATTAGATTGATCAAATATCACATCAAAAAAAGCTTGAACATAATATCCATGTGGTGACAATATGCATTAAGTGACAAATAATAATTTTCCTAAAGAAAGTTTAACTAATTTAAAACATTAATAACTGTGCCATGCCCTTGCAATGTTGTAAAATTACAAAGTAAAACATGAAGTAAAGAGTTTATCTATGGCATCTAGGTCATGCATGCTAATGTAAGAGAAGAAGGAGCATAACATATCACTTTGTTTAATACAATCCTTAGTAAAGGAATATCACCAGAAAATACATGAAGCTCAATTCCAGATTGCTTCTCTGGAAGAAAATTTCACATGTGCATTTAATCTGACACATGGAGAATTCCTTTGACTATTATTTAGAAATGAGTACCTATGCAGCTCGTTAGATGAAAATTTCATGATTTAAATATTATTTAGAAATAGGTTCTCCAATGAGTTCAATATGATACCTGTCTGAAAAGTTCCTCAAAGTATATCCAAACTGCAAATTATACCCAGGTGTCCCATTGGGACTGTTGGAGCATGAACCAGGTATAAATTGCATTTTGGAGTTGATTTACCAATACTTGCCTGCTTGCCGAAGTAGGAAGTATACTGTTAGAAATTTCTGCCATGTATTCATGTTGGAGAATTTCTCCCTTCATTAATGGTAATTCAACTATTTCCTTCATTTTATTAGAAATGCATTTCTTATTAAACAGTGCTCATATAATATTGTGTACAAGCAGTTGCTGGAGAAATGATTAAACTAATTTCCAAGAGAATTTCATTTAGTTGAATAAATCACATAGACTTTGAATGGCGGTGGGAGCAGGGACTATCAACAGACAATAATAAAGAAGTTGGAACAAGAATTTGTATCGCAAAAAAGAGAGATGGCTTTGAGGAAAGAATCAGCTTCCAATCAATAGAAGCTAAAATCAGCTACTGTTCTCTGTTGTCGAGGTGGACTCTTTCTGGTAATATGAAGCTCATGGTAATTGACAATGTAATCTTGCTATGTTCTTTAGAGAAGTTGGATGAGACTTGGATCAAAGTGTTCTCATGCACACATATGTATTGAAAGTATAACTGAAACCAATCAAACAGAAAAGGAGGGGCTAGTCAAATCACAGTTCCATATGTATGTATAGCAACAGAGATAAGCTTGACAGTGAGTAAAATAGGTTGAAAACATCAAAGAACCAGAGTGAGTTTTCCACTTAGTATAAGTCAAATCACATAAACTGGACCCAAAATTGACACATGTAAACATCTTTTAGCACAGTAAATTAACTACATTCATTCCCTAAGGGACAATATCTGCTTTATGCTGAATAGTGTGGAAACAAAATGATTCCTTTTAATAACTAATTTTTATGCACAGAATTTAATGCCGAGTAACCACACTGAATCCATCAGGAACTGATCTATTGCTAATCTTTTCCAATGGCATTTTATTACTGTCATCTCAACTAAAGGTTCTTTTAGGAAAATTAGTTATGCAACTTAGCATGAAATGCAATACAAATTTAGAAGCAAATGCATGTACTAGCAGGCAGAAGGCAATGAATGAAGTAGATGTGAGCTCACGGGATAAGCCATAAATACACAAAAGAGAGCAAATGGAGCAATTTTTGTTGATTATGCAAGAAATTACCTTCTCCAACATATTCCACTATAAAATCTCCTCTATTGATTGATTCAGCAGCCACCACACCCCAACCACAAAGTTCTGTCTGCTAAGCACCATAAACATTGTAATATTCAAGGGGGAAAGCAGAGGTAAGGACTAATTTTAGAGTTACAACCAAAATAATTTACCTTGACAATCTGGATCTTTTTCACATTCTGGAAGGGTCGGTTCGAACACTTTTTGGAGCAACGACAAGCTTTTGAGCAGCTGATACACTGAACCCTGTTACATTAGGTTAATAGCATAAGCAGATCAATATAGATGGATTATGTAACTTTGCATTATAAAACATAGTAAATAATTTGCTCCATGAAGTAAAAGTTTTGTTAGGAGTGGAGGATAGTACCTGCATACACAACCATCAGAGCATTGAGTAGAAGTGCAGTTTGTGCATCCAATATCAGCATCGACTTTATTACGCTTTCTCTTAACAAGGTACACATCTAATTTAGTTAAGATTCATAGCAAAGAAATCCTTTGTAGCCATTACAGTTACAACTTGTTAAGTTCATTAAATCAAACATGAGAAAGAGTTGGTTAGCATCAGAACAAATTTTAAACAGTAGAGATATTCATTTCAAAGATGGAAAATTCCAAAAATTGATACGTTTAGTGATAGTAGACAATAATTTTCAACCTAGATGATTCTGAAACTTGATATGTGTAATGATGGTATGCGGTATTTTTCAACCTAGGTGTACTAGTAGGAAGCTTATAGTAATAGGATACTTCGCTTGATGTGAACATATGGATGTGGCTCCAGCTTAGCTTCTTTATCGTCTTTCCAGTTTATGTCAATTTTGAACTCCTCCTCATTATATGGAAGAGGCAGGAGAGAGAATATATCCTGAAAAGAGCAATACAAGCATTAGTCGGTGATTTGATAACCAAAAGAAATAAATGCAGTGAAAGGAGGACAAAAGCCATTTCACGTCCCCCCCCAGTTTTTAAATACTTCAGGTTCATAAACAAAGGTGCTTTTTAGCCCATGTGAAGCATTGCTTTGTTTCACCTAAGTCTACAAGGAAAATAAATGAATTATCAAAATCTAACCTCGATGTTATTTGCGGGAACATCATGCTGCATGGCAAACAAAGATATGTCAATCCTGTCGGCCAGCATAATTAATGAAAATAATACAAGCAATAAAGCTAACAAAAACATAAAGCCTACTGACAATCTCTGCTCTAAATATACTTAGACTTGTATTCTCATGAAGCATTGCATAACCTCAATGAATGTTGACATATAGATCATAAGACATGCTATATAATAAATGAAGGGTTGGCATAACGAGCAAGTACAAGAGAAAAGAATAGTAAAAGTTCGTGCAGTTAGTTCAGAAAACATGCCAAGGTCATTAATAATTTTGACAACCAAAATTATTAAAGATAATTTGGTGCTCACAAATCTCAAATTCTCAAATACCCTCGTCTCCCTTTTGGTGATGCCTCATATGTTAAGTTCAGATGCATAAATTATAAAACAAAAGTTGCTGAAGCTGTGGCAAATTGCAGAAAATCATAAATGCAGTTATGCATGGAAAATTATAGTGCTTATTGGAGTGCAAGTATCAAAGGACTCATGATTTTTCTGTCCCACTTTTCAAATTGATTCCAAAATGATGAACTTGTTTGAATTTAATCTCAAGGAGGACCAATATTGGAACAATGGAGCATGTGAATGATCCGCAACCAAAGAGTAGGCACATATATTATATGTTTTAAGCAAGCTGAGAGTTTGATGCATAAATTATTTCCAATAATAGCTTTTTTTCCAGCTTTTCTTGATAATAACGTAAAATTCTTTGAAACTCTATAATTACACACCATTGATTATAAACTTTTCACACCATAGTCCGCAATTTCCAACCACAGGACAGATTGCATGCCCACAAACACAGACACTCAGCAGAATGGCTAACTACAGCTGATAAAGGATGCTATAGAATGCTCCAATGGTTGCAAAATCCCCAGTTATAAGCAAATCATGATTCCCTTTTTCGTAACTGCATGTACTCCAAACTCTAAATGTGCTGATTCAACTCACATCTGTATCAAATAGTCAAATAAAATCAATAATCAATGTGGAATTTATAGGGGATTGCCACCAACATTCTGTGGCACTTAATACCTCTACTTTTGGCTGTCACGACCCTTGAGCCTACCAACTGATGATGCAACGTAGAATGTGCAGCCCATGGACAGTTTAAGAATATAGAATCAAGAGAATAGCGCTGACGTCCCTTACAAAATTGTCCTTGGTCACTATCAATATAGATTGCGAAGGTTATGGCTTTTTCAATTTCCTTACAAGGCAAATAGCAAACTTTCAGCTAGTATTTATATTCCTGGAACTCTCTCCCTCTCCCTCTCCCTCTCCCTCTCCCTCTTCACACATACACACACACTTGCATGTGTGTGTGTGTGTGTGTGTTGTGTCTACGAGTGCATAGGTGAACCACGGCTCCAAATAAACTTAATGGGAGGTCCTACATGCTAGTAGTTAAAATAAAATGAGAGGTATTAAATAGAAACTTGAAGATATATGCATTTTGGAATCAGTTACAATGTTGGCATTTAGTGTCAACGTATCTTTGACTTGAAAGAACATAACTGGATGAAGGTTCACCACCCGACCCACTGTGCTTATGGGGAGACACTATCTAATGTGATTGTGTGATAATTTGTACTTCCAAGTTTATACGGAACATAATTGTTGAATACAAAAGGCGATATGATATGATGAGACCTCCAGTACCCAAGGTGAGAAGCAAGGCAAAAGGCAACCTTTTTGAAGCAAGGCACTAAAATGAAGAAATTTAATAAGCTTCAATCTAATTTGAGATCCTAAAGAATATGCAACAATTATAACATGATAAATCAAATTCACGTTACTCAACCAAGGCTTAAATGCATTGAGTCGAACATGTTCCTTGGACTTTTGTTTTGTTGAGCGTGAGCTTTTGTTACTTTGTCTAGGGATTTCTGGTTTTCGATTTTTTTATTTTTTTTCTTTTTTTGCGCTTTTGAGTTTTGATTATTAACAAGCCAAACTTGGCGAGCCTTTACAACATCTCTCGCCTCCTAGTGAGTCACTTTCCGAAGGCAACTCGCCCAAAGGAGGAGAAAGGTGATTTTACCTCTCACCTTAAGCGAAAAGGTAAACACATTTAACAACAATGATATGGAAATAAAGTAGTGACTTTTCTAACTAGGAGCTTCTGGCCTAATGGTAAATGCTTAATTCTAACACTTGGTATTTGAGCAAGGTCGTGAGTTCGAGTCTCCTAAGATTATGAGGGGGAGGTAATTGTTGGTATTTATTATCAACTTCATCCTTTTAAATGGGGTGAACATAACTACAGAGAGTCAATTGTTCAACTCTTTCATAAGGGCGCAACTAGAGTTTAACCCTCTAAGCTAATGGTTTTTTTTTGTTTTTTTTTTTT
>JACGDI010005310.1:35548-59021 GCA_014898725.1 Jacaranda copaia | reverse complement strand
TTTTTTTTGAAAATTGGATTTAGTTGTAAGAATGATTATGTAATTTGGTGGTGTGGGGTTTGGATTTAAGAGTTATCCTTTAAATCATAGGGTAGTATTTAATTACTCTCTTTTCACCATCTCTAAATTTGGTGAAAAAATCATTACAATTAATTCACTTTGATAATTTAATAAAATATCATTTGGTAAAAAGTACCCAAAATTGATTGACTTAAGTAATTTAATAAGTAGTAGGTTTTAAATTAAATGTGGGTGAAAAACAGTCAAAATTAGCTTGTGATACACAGCGTTTCTCAAATTCCCGAACTATGTTTTGATGACAATTGAAAAGTCAAAATTCATTTAGATGGAATATTATGGCATAATTCCGCTGAAAAGAAAAACCAATACAACAAATTAAGTCCACATACCGTAATCTTGATATCCTGTGGTGACAATTAGTGTAAATCAATGTATCGAGTCAAACACTTCGGTGTTATTCAAGTTTATTTGAACTTTTACCAAGTCAAAATTATGTTTAAACTGAATTATTAATTAATAAAATTAAGTTGCATGAATTTGAATTAATTTAATTATGCATTCTGCTTGAGTAGCTTGATATTGTCATACGCATGATATTCTAGGATTAAATTACACCTATACCCCTGAGGTTTGATGAAATTATGAAAAGAACATTGCTTTTTTAAAAATTACAATAGTTCCCTGATTTATGTCGCTATCCAACAATTTACTCTAGTTGTTAGATGCCATTTGGCTTTTTCCACTTCACCATTAAAAATAGTACATGAAATTTCAAATTTGCCTTTCCAATTATGATATTGTAATACCCTGACCGGAAGGCACCTGCTTCTAATAGGGATGCTACTCAAATTTAGACCACAAGTTTTTTGAATAACAAAAAATACATTTCTCAAAAGCCAAATTATCTAATTTCTACAAGCAATGTCCATAAGAGGTTCAACTATGAATCGAAATATTAAGAATCATGCCCAACACTTCTACCATCTTCGCTACCTCATGTGTTCCGTGGATTTGTCCATCTTCATCAATTGTTCTTATTTGGGGTAAAGAATGAAAAATAATAATAAAACAATATAAATCCGAATGACTTAGTGAGCCAACAATAGAGAGGTGATTTCAGCATACAGAACAAGAGCAATAACAACTAAACAATGGAGTTATGAAGGATAATTCAAAGTGTTCACAAAGATGAAAGATATATTACTAGCATTGTAGAAATGCACATATCTAAAAAATTAACCAAATATGATTTGGCAAGCATTTTCTCAAGTAAGCTATTGTTGGTTCTTCGACCTTGTTACTCCACTTTTGAAAATATGAAAATTCTTATCCCTCCACATTCCAAGTGATATTGGCTCTAAACATAAATGCGCACACACATAATCTAGGCATGGCTAACTGCATGCTTGATCCTGCTCTAGGCGGCTACCTCTAACTAGCCTATAAGTAAGGATTATATGTAAATCTCGTATAGATATCAACCAAAAGATCTATCACCGCGGACCATTCCAGCTACTTATCTTTCATAACCGATCCTAAGGTCCACCACCAATGGTACTATTTATTCATGTATATCATGTGATATATCCAACGGCATTTTGATTAACAATCTCCCCGCCACTACTTGCCACCGCCACTATTTACCTTCAATTCATCCTTTTTCGACCAACCAACTTTAAATTAAAGCTACTGTTAGGTTCCCCGCATCGATCCTGTCATAACCCATCTCTGATTTCCTAGTTTCAACCAACCAAGACTACTAACCCCCCCACCGACCACCTTCAACCACTGGCCACCAACTTGTTCCATTTCTATGATTATTTTTGAAAAATTTTGGTATGGGCTTGATCATTGCGAGGTAAGGAACACGCCTATGGAGTTATAATTAAGCTTCAAGGTGAAATGGTAGCAAATCGAGCGTGGAGAAGTTGGGTGCGTGTTTGAGAATTTGGGAAACATTTGTCCTTCAAATATATATAAACCAACTTTTACTTAATTACACCGGCCCCCAAAAATTTTCCACAGCTTTCATTGCCCCCCGTAGCTCTCAATTGCCTTATAGATTGATCCCCGTCTTTGAATTAAGTTCCAGATTTTCGTATTTTCCCCTATTGACCCTATTGACTTTTGAATTTCTAACAATTAGGTCCAATTGGGTTAATTTTTCAGTCCTCCCAATTTTTATTAATTTTTCTAAGACCCTTAATTTGTTTTAAATTTTGTTTAACTAAGGCCTAATCCCTTGTTTTTTTATTATTTATCATTCCTAAATATTTTAATTAATTTAATCCTTTAATCTTTACTATAGCTTAAATTTTAAAATTTTCCACTTCCATTTATATTTTACGGTTCAAGGCGTTACAGACATCATATTTTACCTTTTCTAACCACAAATCATTCATGAAAATAATCTCTAGGGTTGTGGCGTCATGTTTTGAAGTTTTTGATGATGTAATTGTAATACTAACAAATAATAAAAGATTAATTATGAGAAAATTGTAATAGTCTATAGCTTAGCATTTTATAATTGATGCTACATGGAAATAGAGTAAGGTCCTTGAATATTCTGGAAGTTTCAGTGAGTCTTTGCGAATGATTTCTTATGTCCAAATTGTTTTTGGGACTTTGTATTTAGAGTTTTTTGTATTAGAGTTTCATTGCCGTTTTTCAGGTACTTAATTTGTCCTAATTGGGCACTTTGGCCTTTTTATTTAATTAATTATTTTAGTTTATTGTCTTTTTCAATTTTTTTACTAAATTTCCATTATAGTCTTAATTATCCATAGTATTAAGCCCCCTATCCTCAATTTATAAATCTAATTTTGTATTAAAAGTTACATGGGATAGCCCAACAGGCCCACTCAACATGCATGGCCCAACGTTGCTGTTGGAGCCAACTAAGCTGGAATCACTTAACCACAGTCGTCTGGTTGAGTGGATAGCCCTCGACCACACATAACAAGAGGCTTCAAACCACTTCATCTATGCAACTATCCCTCTGGTCGACCTCCTTATCTGTTCGATGGTTGTCGACTAGAGTCCTCACTCCAGCATTGACTCATATTCTTGCGGTATTTATTATTCTGACAAGTAGTATGTCTTCGCATTAATGGCGTGTGCCATCCGATACAATCTTTGCCACCAACTTTGGCAAAAAGATGCCTACCCAGAGTACTGTTCATCTTGGAAACTAAGAGATGATGCAATCTGGAATAGTACCCAGATTAGAAATGACCAATACCACACAAGCAAGGACAAAAGCCCTTTACACTTGATATGGGCATTTTAGATATATCATCCACCAAGAGAAGGCTTTGAATACTTTATTGCGAGCCACTCTCCAAGCAATGCCAAATACACTATATGCTCCTAATCTTCCGTTCGATTAGAATTAACTTGAGCATCAGAGTATTTTTATCGGGGGCACCTCAACTAGTTTGACGTTTTCTATTATTGTAGATCTTAGATCTCGAGAAATATTATTGTTGGATCATTCGATCTCCCTAGTCAAATTATCCCAAACACACTCCTTCTCACTAAATATGACTTTCAACCTCATCAAAAAGTATAACAGAAAATCCAATTTTAATGTTTATCTTATTTAAATTCATAAAAATAGGATTATCAGTTTGTTTAATTTTTACCGGAAAAATTAAATTGTGTAATTGCTATCATTTAAAGATTTGGTAAAAAATTTTCTATCACATTCACCTATAAGAATATAGATGATGTACATACCTTGAATATCTAAAGACTTAAGAAAGTTGTGTCATTTTGATCTATGGACTTAGATAAATTTTAAGTGCTATTTTAAAGAACAAGAAGTTGAGGAATGGGTCCCAAGTCAAATTGCATCGAAGTTGAGTAGAACTTCTTGAAAGAGAGAGAATGGTGGCGAAAGCCTTATAGCCAAGGATAGCAGTTGCCTCAAGAGCAGACGACAAAAGGGGCCACCAGGTGGGCGCCTATGTTGGGCACCAACAATGAGCCATCATATTTGCTCTTATGTGGAGTCGTCAGGCTTTTTTGGGAGTTGTAGGGTACTGTCAAAGTTTGAATTACCTAGAAAATTTTTGCTTAAGCTTCATTCTCAAAAGATCTTGGGAATTGTCCATTGAGATCATGGTTTTGGCAAAAACTCTCACTTTTTTTTTTGAGAGTTTCATGTATCATGCATATTAAGGAGCCTTGTCGAACTTTAATCTTCGGACACTGTTTTTCAATGCTTGTAGGTGGTCAATTTTCTTTGGAAGATGTAGAGTTGCATTAATTTTGACTTGTGTAACCAAAGAACTTACAATCTTTGAACAATTAAGCAAGGTCAGACATAAGCGCGTGAACTTGCGTGTCATAGTAAGGTTGAAGCACATCTCACTTTGCATTCCATGTAGGGCTTAAATTTTTTTAATGGAGCTTTTCATCTCAAAACTCCTTCAAGATCACTTGTGGAGTTTGATATTTTCCAAAGCACTTAGATATTTTTCGAAGCTACTGAAGTTATCTTCATGGTTAGTATTAGGTTTTTAAGATAACTTGTTATCTTTTCTTTGAGTGATTGCAAAGTGAGTGTCTCTACAGTGGACGGTTGAGGCTAGGTTGAACTTGTTTACATTTATGGGGGCTTTTTGAGTTCAAGAATCTTTATTTGGTGTTGGCAGTTCTACCGCTTGTGTTGGCTCCGAAAGAGTTGTAACTTGAGAAATGTCAGGTCGTTTCCTTTGTAAAGTTAGAGTCTGCATCGGCGTTGAAGTTCTTAGATCCAATGTAGAGATGGTGCTTGCTAGGTGCAAGGAGACAATGCTCACTTGGTTGGGTATTCGACAAAGCAATTGGGGTCCCAAAGCAATGTTTGGTCGACGAGCAATGCATTCAAGCGTAGTTCAGAGTTTCCCATAGAGCTTGGTAGTTCGGAGTTCCCTTAGCATATTTGGCAAAGTTTTGCACTCAGGAATTACTTACAAATTTTGTTGAAAGAGCTCTATGCTCCATGTGTATCTCAGGTTCTCTTGCAAGATTAAGTTGTTCTAGAAGCGTTTTGGAGTGCCTCGCAGATGCGCTTCTTTAGGGGATCCTTGAGGATGCACTATTGGATCATATCACTCTTCGTGACTTTAGAGGTTTTTATTAGAAAGATTACACTTTGCACCCTGAATGTTTTTCCAGTTCGTGCGGCTACGATCCTCTATCGAGGACATCCTTTAACGAGTTTCTTTGAGAGGGCTCACATCAATTGTTAATTTCTGATTTAGGAAATGGAATTAGTGGCATTCAAAACCGCTGCAGAATAATAAATTAGCTACACTTCAATTACTAACTACTGCTGTATAATTGTCAAATAATTAAGAGAAGAACTGCAATCAGGATATCAAACATTTATAGTTTATTGATAAGAATTTATTTAATTAAATTTTGAATGTTCAATAGCTTTGATTATTTAATTATGTTATTCAATCATCCGTGTTGATCAATATATTGCCTTATCGCATCCATCCCATGTAATTGTTTTAAATATTTCTTAAACTAACTCTACAACTCAAATAATGATCTTAACAATATCATATCTTAATAATTGATCACATTCATTATTTAGATTATGATAAGAGCTTTGTTAAAAAAAAAAGGAAAATATTTGAAATTGAAAACCATAATATGATGGTAATAAGAAATTAAATTCAGAATAAAACAACAACAATCAAGCATGCATGTATAATGTATTTTTACTAGGAAGTATAGAATATGACAAAAGACTCCAATTTATAATTTGAACATAAATACTTGAATAAAATCATAACTAAAGCTCACTTTTCCTTTTTCTTTTTGAAAATATAACATAACTGTTTTGCATTTAAGAAAAATTTGACTTTCCAAGGAGTGGTAGTTCTACTATGACACATGATTATACGAGGACTATATGAGGGGAAAAGCAGCTTAGTCACTAAATGCCTTAAAACATCAGTTACAAGTTCTATCAAGCAAAAAGTCATAAAAAACAAATAAAGAACTAAAACACCAAATACTCTTCTTTATATTCAAACTTAAGTTTTTTTGTTCGGCTTCTGTTCTATAACATCTGGGTTAGTAATTTGTCTCATTTCTTTTTTCCTAGCTAACACTCTGATTTCACAGTTTGAACATAGGTCCTTTGCAAAGAAATTTTCATTTTCTCTTTTGAGCCACTTCAAAATCTTACTTCTCAAAAATTCAATTTCCCTCCACATTAATGGCTTTCTACGACCCAACAATACTTGAAGTGCATGTGTTATTAGTTGATCATGATACGAATGTCCTTCGTGAGACTTCTAGATTGCTACGGTCCAACTCATATGAAGGTAGAAAATCTTAACTACACTTCACATAAATAGTCTCGTAATATCTAAATTTTTGTTGCCTTCATTTTAATCATATAGTAAGATGAGAATGATAGAGCCTCAACTGCTTAAGAATTATTTTAATTATGAAACTGACTCCAACTACAATTTATTTATTTGCATCTATGATAGTTTCATATTGCACTAGTAGGATAGAGGATTTTTGGAGCTATTTCTTTTACTTTACAATCTCAAAAATTGCCTCAAGCATATTGAGGCATTTGGACAAATAGTTTTCATAGTTGCAGTCGCAAAATATATAATGGTCATCATTTTAAAAACTGCCTTTATTTAAAACAAGAGACAAAGTTTTTTTTTTTATTATTATTATTATCTTTTAGAGGCTATTTTATTATCATTTATAAGCTATTACATTAATATATGCCTTATTACATAGACAGCCCAAAATATGGCCATTTATAAGGGCAATTAACAGTAAGTTACCTACTTAAATTATAACTGGCGGGACTGTTTAATTTGAAAAGAAACTTTATAATTATTTGTTTGCCTCTAATTATTTAATTTTGTTGTAATGTCAAAAGTTTGATATTTCAAAAATTTTGGCATTAGAAACAAATGAGATCAGAAGTTAAAAAAGTATTGTCTAATTAAAAGAAAATATAAGATCACAAATTACAAATAATAATATTAATTTAGGTGTCCATTCCATGCTTTATTCAATTTGAATTCACCTCAAACGAAAATATAGGGGATACATAACAAACTGATATTTCACGATTAATATTTAATTACGTGAATCATGAATTTCCTAATTTTCTATCACTTTTACGTACTTTTACCTAAACCTTGTTTTTTAGGCAATTTACTTCAGGTTTCATAAATTATCTTTTTGATCCTTGTCTCTTATTCTTTCCCACTCCATTGTTTTCCGTTTTCCTCTTCCATGACATCACCTTCTCTGCACGCGTGTAGGGAAATAGGAAGAGTAAATTGGTAGTAGTTAAGGCATACGTGTACCAGTTAATGCATAAAGTACTCATTAACTTAATGTGTAGGTTATCTATCTTGGTTTTAGTTGTATAATATATTGGGTTTTGTTTAGGCACGAATTATGAAAAACATAAATTGGAACGCTTATTATTATTTTCCACGAAGAGATTAACTGAAGGGACAGGAGACACTACGAATATGTGCTAAAAACTAGCTAATACAACTAAAAAATCGAACCTATATTTCACAAAATTGAACAAAACAAAGTAATATAGGAAAGATCACAAATTAGAGAACAAAATCAAAAGATCGACTCAGAAAAACTAAGGCATGTTTGTTTCTTAAGTTTTAGTGTTAGTTTAGATAATCTAAAGGAAAAAAATGTTTAAAACATAAACCACCTTATAGATATATTTTGTGTTTTATGTCTGTAATATTTTAGCCATTCCGTTTTCTCGATCCGGCCATATTAATGTGTGTGTGTGTGTGTGTGTGTATGTACAATTTGTTAATTTTTTGTATTATCATTGTATTCCTATACTTTGATCAGGTGTGGTATCAGCATACTGGTTTTCTATTGATTGAATTTTTGAAAAGAAATATGCATGAACTTATCCAAAAAGAATGAAGAAACCATTACAACCACATTCCTTTAAACTCCATCGGGGGGAAATGCACATCCTTTTCTCCTACTGATTTTTCTGGGAAGACAGATTGTTTTCATATGGTAATTAATTAGTTAAATTGCATACCTAGTCAGTAATACCTAATTTAATCACATGGATGCACGTACTTGTGTTAATTGTCTAGCCCAAATGCCTTACCCAGCTCATCACCCAGCTGTTTCAGGAAAACCTGAAATTATCACTGGCTGAAATAAGAAATCGATCAGTTTGATTTGGATATTTGCAATGGTTTTATTTTATTTTAGCCTTTTGGTTTGAGAATTTCAGTAGATTATATGGTATCTATGTCTGAGTTGAGCCATCATAAATCTCTTTTGCCGATTTTATTCTAAATTCATAAAGATATTGATCATTAAATCCTTAACCATCATTAAAAAATGTAATATTAGTGGCAAAATAATAAGTAATAATGTAAAAGTTGTCACTAATAATATGCATTAAATGACAATAGCATTTTTTGTTACTAGTGACTTTTTTAAGTAACAACAAATTTTTGTTTCGTCACTAAAGGAAAAATTAATTTTTCCTCCTATAAGTTTACCCGATTTTCAATTTAGTGCTATATTTTACATAATTAAAGAATTAATCCTGTAAGTACGAAAAAATTTGCACATTAAGTCCTATTATCATTGAAATTGGAAAATTTGGCCAAAAAATTTGGCGTGGCAAGCTAGAGTGATTTGAAATTGGGGATTTTGTTGAGTTGGCACCAAAATGAGAGTTTTTTGCCATGTTGGCATGTTTATATATATGAATAAATAAATTAAAGTAAAAAAGAAAAAGGAAAGAAAAAAATTTCCCCACAACCCCCACCACAAATAAATTAATTTATATATTCTTAATAGTATTTTTAATAATAATAGAAATAATATTAAATAATAATAATGTTATTATTATTATCATTGATGATATTAATAGGGTGGCAATTTTCGACATGATACGAACCGATACAATATTATTGGATTTGGGTTGGGGATTATTAGGTTGGATTGATATTGGGTCCACCCGATAAGCAACACGAATATTATGGATTGATTTGGGTTGGATTTTGAGTTACACGATAACAACCCGATAACACAATAATAACCCTATTTTTTTGCATTTTTAAGAAATAACTTGTTATTTTTGAACAATTTAACTGTATATTGATTTATAAGAATTAATTATTATTATTTATTATGTAAATCTTAATTATTTGATATTGTTGGGATGATTATTAATCATTGAATGGAACGAATTATACTTCTTTGTTGGAATTCGATTTCATTGTTGTCAAAATTAAGTTGTGCAAAATTTTTGGTTTAACATGAAAATTTGTATATTATTAATATTGTAGAGAAAATTAAATGAAATCCAATTATTAAATTGCTCTATGATACAAAAGTTGGGCTGCTAGAATATAATATTGACTTTTTCTAACTTTTTGGCATAAGTTGACTTTTTTCAAAATCTTGACATAAATTGATTATTTTATTAAAATTTTAGTTGAACATAAAATGTGTAGGTTTTTTAGATGAATTATTAATAAAAAATAATTATATGCTGAAACCGGTTAGGTTCGGGTTGACACGAAGATTTTCAGGTTGGCTTCGGGTTGAAGCTTATTGAGTTGGGTTTGGGTTGGGCAAAATTTTGTGATATCCTTACCTCAACCCAACACGACACGATTGCCACCCATAGATATTAACAATATTATTCTTGTGATTAATTATATTAAAAATACTAATAAAACAAATTTAATATTTCTTAGTATTATGTATTATTATTAGTAATATTATAATAATATTATAATATTATTAATACCACATATTGAAAATATAATTAATATTATTATTAATATAATCTTTATTATTAATAATATATTACTAATCATATAATTAATATTAATTATAAAAGTAACACAATTAATGATATTAATATATATACACATATATTTATATAAATATATATTATATACATATATACATACACAAATATACATAAATATGTAGGTTTGTGTGGCACTAGAGTCCAAATATTTTCACAAAAAGTTGAAAAAACTAGTCCACACAAACACCCCAAGGATAAAAAAATGCATGAAATTCAAATTTGGAAAAAAAAAAAAAATACCTTGGTGATAGCAAAAACGAAGAGCAAGAGCCAAACTCTTTCCAACAGTCAAATGAGCTCTTCACTAGCGCAGCAAGATCACCACCATTTTTTTCTTGGATATACTTATCCGTTTGGACTGACATTTTAACTCGAACTCCTCAACCCTTTAAAAATTCTACAGTCCAAATTTCAGGCCAATTAGAACTCCAGAGGTACTCTAAACAGAGGCAAAAATCTACTGCCAGAAACAACTCCAGTCAAGAGTAAAAAGCAACCAAACTAAGTTGCCTCTAATGCAAATGTCCACACACCAAATCAATGGCCTATTCTCTATAGACAGGCTGAAAAATCTGTAGAGAATGAGGGAGGAAGGCTGGGAATATTGTGGTGGGAGGAGGAGGGAGAATGAGAGAGTTATAGGAGGTTAACAACTTAAATTCCTACTATACAATATTATTGAAAAAATATCACACAAAATGTGCTCGCCTCATACTCTCCTTGGCCGGCCACTCACTATATCTATATATAGGAGTGGTCACACACCTCGCACTAGGAGTTGATGCCAAATGTCCCTTACTTAGGTGGTTATTAACTTTGTGATTAGTAAATTTAATTGAAGCACAAATTTCATCTAATGAAATGTATTGCAATTAAATTCTTATTCTTATTCTTATTAAATGAACTCTTCATTTAATAATTCTCCCAAAAATTATCTCTCCAAATTAATTAAATTAAATATTTTAATTTGATTAATAATTATTTGACTTAACTCTTAAGTCAAAATGCTTAACATTTTAAGCTAGTCAAAATTAACTCAACCCTTAAATTAATTTTGATAAATTGATAGTTATGTGACATCAATTAATTAATCCTTAATTAATTGATCTTAATTTAACCCTTAAATTAATTTGACCAATTTAACGTTTAAATTGATCAAGTTAAAATGACTACAATTTTGCCCCCTCAAAAAAACGGTCATGAAGTTTCTAACTCTTAGAAAATTCACCTTCTTTTAATATGACATTTTATTGGCTTTTGCGTGTGACCCATTAGGTTCTACCATTCATTAGATATGGGCTCACAACTCCTTGTTACTTTAGAATAATAAATATTCACTTTAATTTAAACTCCTTTAAACTAAGTGATTCAATTCAA
Source organism: Jacaranda copaia (assembly GCA_014898725.1). Lineage (NCBI taxonomy): Eukaryota > Viridiplantae > Streptophyta > Magnoliopsida > Lamiales > Bignoniaceae > Jacaranda > Jacaranda copaia. The sequence continues at coordinate 47,749 of JACGDI010005310.1, read as the reverse complement.
TTAATTTCATTAATTGAAGAATACCCAATCTCCATGGTCGATGTTCAACATCAACCCATGGAGCCCAACTAATTGGCCAAAATGAATGCTTTTGAACAACCATTCTAGCATTATGCATACTATGCAAATACGGTCCTTCTGACTCCTATCTCCCAAAAGAGGCATAGTGCAAGATATTAGCCGGCTCCTTCATAGCCTCAATACTATGTTTCCATTCTTAATATTTGATTCCGTTGTGTGACCTCACCTTTGGAAAACTCTTTTTCCAAATTATCACATCACCTTGTGCAAGGATTTCTTGGAATTGATCATCAAGGAACATATAGGAGATGCATTCGCCCTTCACAAAGACAAGGAATTAGATTTCTTCTTGGATCTCCCAAACCTTCATGTCCAGTAGCTCATGCCCAATCTCTACTCGAGTGGCCCGTTAAGTGACTAAGGAAGAGTCAAAGCATAAGGGCCAAACACAAGGCTACCATGGATTCTCAGGTCAGAGGACTAATAATATTCACTAGTGTAAGCGGGAGAACTTGCCACTATCGACATGCCACTTCGACTATCTAGTGGATTCTCCAGACGGGTCTTCAGTGCCTTGTTCTCTAACAAATACCCACCAACATATATCAATATCTCATATGGAATTGCTCATAGAACGGAGCAATATCCAACTCTTGGATTCATGCATTGTCAACGCAAGTCTATCCGGATCTTAGATGCCCTATCTCATAAGATCCAATAACTTGGAAGTTTTAAGATCACGACCGTGTAGGACTTATTCCATAATCACCACCTAGTGCATGATCAAGTCCTGTAGTCTAGTATGATCTATGGGCTTTATCCAAATGCAAGTGAAGAAATTAAAAAGCATAAGATAAAGATAGCTATATAATGAATATCATTCAATCAAGATTGTCTTACAATGAAATAGTTTACAAGGCCAATCTAATTGGTTTGTGGAGCACTATTCCACCAGAATATATATACATCCCATCACCTACCCACCCCTAACCCCCCTATCGACGATTGGCCCCACCAAGCATCTAATTGGCCATTGGCCATGGCAACCATGAGCTAGCGGCCAAACAAGCTCGCCATGGCCACACGACCACCTAGTAGGTTTTTAGGCACAGGCTGCTTGGAAGCTTGGCGACTATGGTGACCATCGTAAGGTTCCAAGCATTGGCCGCTTGGATGTTTGACGGCCATGGCCATTGCCACAAGCTTCTAGGTGCCACTCACTAGCCATGGCCAGCCAAGTTGGCCTTGGGGTGGGTGGGGTAGGGGAGAGTGGGGGCTGACTTTTCTATTTTTTTTTAAATTTTAATTAATTTATTTATCTATGTACATAAATTTAATTAAATTATTTTAATTGTGCAAGACAAAATTATGTGGCTATATGGTAGAATATGTTTTTTATTTGTTAACTTAGAAAATAATTATAAATTATATATATTTATACAAATATATGCGTACATTTTTGTTTATATATAAATATATATTATAAATTCAAAAGCCATGTTGACACCAACCTTTTTGCCAACATGGCAAAAAATCGCAGATAAGTGCCAACTCAGTAAAATTCTCAATTTCAAATCACTCTGGCCTGCCACGTAAGATTTTTCGGCCAAAATTTTCAATTCTAGCAACAATCGGACTAAATGTGCAAATTGTTTTGTACTTACAAAACCAACTTTTTAATTGTGTAAAATATAGGACTAAATTGAAAATCGTGTAAACTTATAGGACGAAAAAATTAATTTTTCGTGTCACTAAATATGGCTCAATAGTGGCAAACATTAATATTTTAAGTTGTCACAATTGGAAATTAGTAACCCCTTACGGTGACAATTTAATAACAACGAAATTGTTATTATAATTCGTGACAATATTTTCGTTGCCACTAAGTTGTTAGTATAAATATGTCACTAACTGTCAATAATGACAACTTGGATAGTACTATTCTTGTCATTATTTGTTTGTAAAAAAATCATTAAAGTGATAAAATAAAATTTTTTATCACTTAATACATATAATTAGTAATAATTTTTGTATTGTTATTTATTATTTTATCAGTAATAACTTTTGTATTGTTATTTATTATTTTATCACTAATTTATCTTGCTTTTTATATTGCATACAATAAATATTAACACAATCTCCGTAAACACAAATTTGGTAAAAGTGAAGGTTTAAAGTGATAAGGCACATTATGTAGGAGACAGGGTAAAAATAGCTAATAGAGTTAGAAACAAATGGATGAGTTCAATAAATAGAAGAGAGTTGATATTTTGAGATATGAGGTGTGAGATTTGAACTGTATACAACATTTGTAAAGCAAATTTGAAATGGCACTATGGCTTTTGTTGGCAACATATACTAGCTTACTTTGTATCCACAGCTTAATTTAAGTTAATGCGCTTTTTTGTAGAACGTGAAGTAAAGCCAAAATAAGACAACAGTTATTCTTATAAAGTATAAATTTTTATTTAAAACTATAACCTTATATTTTTTTTATATTCGAGGGATATTGTGGAATCGTTATCTTGTCATCAATGTTAATAACACATGCACAATTCTTTTTGTGTTGACGTTGATAGTCAAGCATACATTTATGAGGAATTTATATATGAAACGACCAGTTATGTCTTTTAATTTCAGAAAAATAGCTATGATGTTATTAATAAATTAATGCCATTTTTTAACTAGTATTTGAGTTTTCTTTTCAATTTAATTAATTTGAGAAGCTGTTGATTCAGTTACAACAGTTCAGGAGACATCCTGTGCTTTGTCTATGTTGTCCAAAGACAACCTAAAGTTCGATCTTGTGATGGTTGACGTAAGCTCATCTAATCTACAAGGTTATAAGCTTGTGCATGATGCAGTCAAAATGGGCTTGACAGTAATTTGTAAGTGCCCCCACTTAATTTTTATGTTTGTTTATCCCAATTAAATTTTAAAAATTTGAGTTCTTTTAAAATAGTTCTTTAGCCATTACTGTGTTAATCTGTGCCTTTACATGTGCATTATGAAGTGATGTCGGCTAATGCTAACGCAACCCTGGCAAAGTGTGCAATAGAAGATGGAGCTTTCCTTTTCATGGAAAAACCAACTGCTGTCGAAGAGTTGAAATATTTATGGCAACATGTACTGCGGGAAAAAACACGAAAAAGTAAAGACAAGGAGAGATGCAGAGAAGCATCGAATGATAATTACCATAACAAAAAACATTGCCATTCTGGAGGAGAAATCTTGGACGATGACAACATAAGTTCAGCTGAAGACATGACTATGAATCAAGATCATGGATCAACTTATAATAAGGTAAAGTGCCAGAAAGGAAGACTCAGGCCTATTGATTTGAAATCAAATAATAATATTCTTGATAGATGCATGAAGCCAAAGATGTGCACTGAATGGACTCCAGAACTTCATGAAAGATTCATGGCTGCCGTCAGGCAACTAGGTGATGGAAGTATGCTTCCTTAACTTACCGTTTCTAACCACGATTATGAATTTTTAAATATGCAACTTTTTTTTAAAATTTTTCCTTTTTTTTTCTTTGGCCTAACATTATCTGATATGGGAATGACATATATTATTATTAATTATATATCTGGTGTTTGGAGAAGGATGTTTCCCAAAAGAGATTCTTGAGCTAATGAGTATTCCTGGCCTGACAAGAATGCAAGTTGCCAGCCATCTTCAGGTCAGATCTACATGTTTAGCTAGTTGCCTCTATTAGATCTACAACAAAAAAAAATTCTATCTAAACCACAAGGATTATTATTTAGGTAGAAAGGATTTTGGAATAACAATGGCAGCTTTTGCTATATTGGCTTCCCTTGAATTTGTTGTGCTTTCTTTGTCACCAAAAAACACCTATTTGACTTCCAAAATATTTATCCTATCGCCTTTTTTTTGTTAGGAGTTTCAAATTTCTTTCTATTTATGACTCTTTAACAAACAAAATATATTTAGGCGTAAATGACTTGGTGCAGAAATGCCGGTATGGTTGGCAACCTCCTCATGAGAGGCAAACTCGTCGCTCAAAAGCTTCAAAGTCTCCCAACTCCATCTCTGGCCGTCCCAGGACAAAAAGGTATGGATTGTTCCCACTTCTCATAAAAGGTTCCCAACCTCAAAACCCTATTAAAGACAACCACAACGACGAACAAAGCCATACAACAAGAAGTGACAACATGGAATATTTAACACCTTCAAGAACATGGGACGCCACTTGTGTTCCAAACAACAGTAACATGAATGACATTTCTAGTGAAAATCTGCAAGGAAATAAGGCGGCCCCATCCGAACCGGGGCTGCGGTCTGATGACTCCTCCGACTTCGATTCTGCTGCTGTTGATGGTCTATTTGCAAATAATTTTGATTATGATCATGTATTCTCCGGCCAGGTTAGTCCTTGTTTCTATTTATATCTTTCATTTTCTTACATTTATAGTTTTTAACTTGGTATATATAGTCATTAGAAGTACTAAGATTGAGCTTAATTACATGCCTATATGTTTATATCTGTGTGATAGACTTTTGACGCTGGGACTAATCAGGAACCCGAATTTTGGAGTTCATGGATAGCGAATGTTGCAAGGGATTCTTGAAATCAGAGACTAGCACAAGAGGAAAATAAACTAAGAAAAGCTTGTTATGATTCATGGATTGGAGAATATGTAACTATAGTTTTCCTTTATTTGTATTAGTTATGATGTGAGAATGAAGATAGCCATATAAACTATGGGAACAAGCTTGGTTCAGAAAGACTGGAGATGATTCTCCCTGAAAACCTTCAGAAAATTTTAATGCTCACCTCGTTATTTGTAATTAATAGCATGGAAAAGTATTGAAAGAAATATAGTAGTCAATTCACTAGCATTATAAATTAAAGAAATGATCTTATCTCATGTTTTGAAAATTGGACCGAACTGGTGATTGGAGGCTAATTCGATTTGGTTGAAGCATAAAAATCGGTGATGGCCAAAACTGGTAAGAATCGGTCAAAAATTGATTGAACAAGTCAAAATCGGACCGGTTGAACTCATTCAATTTTTTTTTTTTGAAAATTTTAATTTTTTTAAGAAGGAAAAAGTGAAAGAGAAAAGGAAAATTATGAGTTAAAGATGATGATTAAAGATTTTGAACATGTAATTTTTTGAAACATGAATTTATTTTTTTAAAATTTAATGAAGTGGTAGTAATATGTGAATGTTTATGTTTAATTTATTATTTTATTTTATCTAATCTCTCTTAACATATGTCAAATATTTAGTGTAGAAGAATTTATTTTTACTTTGAGTTGAAGTAAGAAACGAATGATTATTTAAATTAATGTGAAACATGAATTTTTATTTATTTATAGTTGATAAATTGTGAAATAGTATTATTTTCTACAAGATATACTTAAAAATAAGTTGATTTTTTTTCAAATGATATTCTTTTTATATCAATTAAAAGTTTTATTTTTTGATAATATTAAAATATTATATATATTTATAAAATTAAATATAATTATTACAGCATTATAACGTCATACTGGTTTCACCAATGGTCGAACGATTGAACCAGTAACTAATAAAGTCACCGGTTCATTGTCCGATCTGATTTTGAAAACATTGATCCTATCAAATAATTTGACCACACACTTTGTTTTTGCTTTTCTAGAATGAATTTCATTCCCTAATTAAGTCAAACACTTCTTCCAAAAATACATCTTCCTTTTTCAAAATGTTATTAATTAAAAAAAATATGCGATTGTAAATTATGTCATGAATCAAATTACAAAATTTATATTTTCCAAACTTCATTGTTGTATGGAGATGTATAGTTCAATTGTTATACAACTATGAAAAAAAACATATGCAATTAGGAGCTAAATAAAACATCATCGATTAGGAAAAAGCTTACATAAAAAAATATTTATTGTAAAATTTGTTTTTGTCCTACAATAAATGTAGTTATAACTCTCTTATCTATACATTTTCTGAAAAAACTGCCAAAAGATATTCGTTCAATGTGAAACAACATCAATACCAAATACAGCTAAAATTTTGAAATTTCGATGAAGCCAATAAAAGTAATTAAAAGAAACAATTATAACATTATATGTTCATTTCAGTGGGGCTCTTTGAGGGATTCCTTTCCTACTCTTCTTGCGGAAGGAGAAGCATTCTGAATTCTTCCTCTTAATTGTAGGCTCGGCGCTCTCTGGATCAGTGCTCCCTGTTGTTTGTGTGCCACATTCTATACTTTTACTCTATCAAAAAAAATAAAAAAAAATAAATTATTATTTGTACTTTTTGAAGTTTTTTATACATAGTCATACTAGGAAAAAGATGTGTTAAACCTAATAGTCTTTAGAAAAATAATATTTTTTGAGATTTGTAGTTTTACATGTAAAATTTTACCTCTACAAACTGTCAAAAGCTAAACTAAGTAAACCAAAACGTGTCAATTATAATTAAAAAAACTATTTCCAACAAAATAAAAAAGAAAAAAAACATATAATTCAATGATAGCCATTTTATTATTATAAACACTCTTCAACTTTTACCCAATGAGCATGCATGATAAACATAAATAAAAATTTGGGAAAAATTGCAATTTTAGTCCACCAACTATGCCCTCTTTTGATTTTACTCCATTTTGATATGGGGTTAGCACATTTGGTTTAGTAGCCCATAAATTTTCACACATTTAATCTAATTTTTTGCAATCGAACTGGAAAATTTGAAATTGGGCCCAAATATTGCCCAGTTAGCATCGATTGAGCCTTAAATTTGGGGATTTTGCGACATTTGTCTTCTAAGTTCCATATCAGTGTCCACCTCAGCCTCCACCTTAGCAAATTTGCTAAAATTAAAAAAAGAAAAAGAAAAGAAAAAATGAGGAAAAAAATAAAATAAAATTCTCCTCAAATGAAAGGCAAAAAAAATATTGGAAAAAAAAATAATACAATTAAAAATTTATATTATTATATATATAATATATATGTATAATATAATTTATATATAATATATATAAATATATAAAAATTTATTTTATATAAAACCCCCTTCCATATATAATATATAATATAATACATATGTATAGAATAGATATATAAATATTTATCTCCCTCCACCACACTCCCACCCCCAGCCCAACATCACCAGCTGCCATAGCTATAGACAGCCACTGACAGTTGTTTTGTAGCCATGGCCTCGGTAGCCATAGGCCGTTGGCAACCAAACGGCTTCCGGCGGAAACAAAAGAAAAATAAAAAAAGAGAGATAGTATTGTCGGCCAAAACGACTGTCAAGCTCCCATGGCCATATTGGCTATAGCGGCCAGTGGCCAAATCTGGCCAAGTATTCAAGGCTGCCATGGTAACCTATTGAGAATTAGGAATTTGGGGCGGGCTTTGAGGGGGTGGGGAGGGATTTTTATTTTATATAAATTATATTATATAATATATGTATATAGGATAAATAAAAAAAATTATTGGGTTGGTAGGGTAAAATGAATATTTTAAAATTATTTATATATGTATATATAGATTGAATGAGTGGTAGTATGTATATATATTTGTAATAATGAGAAAATGAGTGGAACTTTGGAGAATGGTTTGGGAGTGTGAATAGTAGGAATTTTTTGGAGAATAAATTTTGTATTTTGGGAGTGCAATTTGAGAATTTGTAGTGTTTGTTTGTTTAAATTTTGGGAGTTGGAAAATGGATTGGGAATTAACATCCAAACAAAATCCATGTTTATTTGAAATTATCTTACTATTTTGTAAACTTTTCTTGTCATTATTATATATATATATATACAATTCTTAGCATTTTTTCTTTGTTTTTTTTGGTTTCAACCATTTGATGATATTGCAGCTGACAAGGACGCTGATATGGCATTGGGGGACAAATGTCACAAAATCCCCAAATTTAAGGCCCAGTCAATGCTGATTGGGCAATTTTTGAACCTAATTTCAAATTTTACGGCTCGATGGATTAAAATTGCGAAAAATTGGACTAAATATGTGAAAATTTACTGGCTATGGACCAAATGTGCTAATATCATATCAAAATGGAGTAAAATCAAAATAAGACATAATTGATAGATTAAAATTGTAATTTTTCCAAAAATTTGCATACAGAAATAAAACATAACCAGATAATCTAAATTTTAAAGAAGAAAACAAACAACGGATACACCAATGAAGATATTCAATTAATCAGAATGAAATATTATGGGACCAAAGGAGAAAATTGGAGGAAAAAAAACAAGAAAAAGTTCACATTTAAAGCATCCCGAAGTGGAATAGTAAAACAAAAGAAGAAACAATCAAGAAAATAGAAGACACATTTGTTGGTGATCTAATAAAAATCATGGAAGAGGTTTATAAAAACACATGGATGAGACTGAAATGCTACAACACACTGAGGGAAGCTAGCTTTGGTAATTAATAATATTACCAAATAAAATTAATATTATGTGAGGAAAATAATAGATATTATGAAAGATGAAACAGTTAAATATCACATTATATTTCTTTAATCTTTCCAAAACATAGCTAAATGAGGAAATATTTTAATTATAACATTTTTTTAAGTTTGTAGAAGTGTCAATTTTGATTTAAATTTTTTCAAATTTGTATTTGCTTGAATGAGTAAGAAGAATACAGTGAAAAACCATTAAATTTGATTAGTTGTTATATTTTGGTAATTTACAAAACCAAGAGAACTATAACTAATGTTAAGCAATAAAATTTTTCAAACAAATTAAGAAAAATTTTAGATCCTAAGAATTTAGAGTTCGGTCAAAATTTTTACAATATTGTGGTCAATCAGTGTATTCCAGTATATAAAAGTATTAGTTATTTGCGGATGAATAAATTTAATGAATGCATTAAAAGTGATTAAAATAGTTTGTTCCTATATTTTGATGATTTAGAAAAGTAATTAATTCCCAATTAATGTTAAAAAATCTATTAAAAATTATTTTGAACAGTTAAAAAATTTTGAATTCTTAAACTTTGGTCAAAATTGCTCATTTGTGGTTAGAGGAAATATTTTCTGTTATCCTAAAGTAGATTTGTGTGTAATAATTAGTTTAAGAATGTATTAAGGCTATTAAATTAGTTTAGCTAACATATTTGAAGGATTTTAAAAAAATCAATAAATTTATGCAACCTATGAAAAAATAAAAAGATTAAAAATATAAATTCAATGAATCTTAAAGTCAGTCAGAATTACAAAATTATGGTCAAAAGAGCCATTCTCCTACTTATAATAGTAGATAATTTATGTATGTAATTATATTAGTCCAAGAGTCATTAAATTTAGTTAGTTGTCATATATTGATTATTTAGAAACTTTAGGAATTCGCAATTAATAACAAATAAGCAATGGAATTATTCGAAAACTAATAAAAAAGCTTGAAACTATAAGAATTCAAATTTTGGTTAATTCAAACAAATGCGGTCTAAAAATCTCATTCCCATTTGAGTGAGTAAAAAATAGGATATATCAAGAGGTCATTAAGTTTGACTAGTTAGAATATTTTGATGATTTAGAAAATCAAGCAAGCAATTAACAAAACTATACTAAACATTTAAAAAAATTGAATCTAAAAATTTAAATTTCTAAAAAAAATTGTAGAATTATGGTAAAAAGACTATATATTCTTTTAGATAATAGTGTAGATCTATGTGTATGGATGAGTTTAGAGAACGTATTAACACATCGTTCAATTTAATTGGCATATTTATCACAATGTTAAAGAACCAATAAAAATAGTCTAAATAATTAAAAAAATTCTTAATACCTTATAATTCAAAATTCAGTCAAAATTATAAGTATGTAAGAATTACCCCTTCCTATATATATTGTACCATGTAATTGCATTAACTTATGTTTGTGAATGAGTTTAAATTAAGAATTTACTAAAAGGTAATTAAATTTGACTACATTTATGACTTTAAAATTAAAAAAAAAAATCTCAATTAATGTTAAACAACAAATGAAATTACTCCAAGCAACTCAGATTTTTCTAGACTTCAAGAACTCATGTTTTGGTCAAGATTACATGTACAATTGTAATTGGAAAACTCTCCTTCCTATATATATGATAGTATAGATAATGACAATCTGGAAAACATTAACCATATCTATAATGTGCTCTCTGAAATAAAAATACAGCATTGAATTTCTAGGAAATTGAAAAATGAATTAAAAAAATACAAATCCTATAAGATAAAATCGTATATTAATTAAGTTTAAAATGAATTTTAATGATCATATAATTAGTTATGTGTGTGTGTGTGTGTGTCGATTATAAAAAGACAAAAAAAGGGTTCTATTTGTTAACTTATTACATCTTAATAAGTGCACACAAAAGGTACTTGGGCAAACGTATACACTAATTTAGACTAATGAAAATATATTTTTGGTAGAAATAAAAAAATAAAAAATCCCGGATATATATTACCTTGCATGCAATAGAACAAAACTTATACTTCAAATCCATGATTTTTCTGTTGCAGATTTCACATTTGGGATTGTTTGTCTGCTCTCCAACCACTCGCAGGTTTGGATTGAGGAACAAAATATACTTGCCATTAATTCTGTAAGGCTGAATATGGGATATATCCCGTAACCTTTGCATTTCCTTAAGTTTAATTGCTGGCCGCCGAGAAGCTCTGCAAACCTAATTAGGTTGTAAAATGCACAGTTAAATTCAAGAAACAAAAAATGAAAATAAACAAATGGCTGACAAACAAATGCCTTTTTTCTAAATAGTAGATCTCAAAATAATGGATTTCTCACTTTTAAAATTGGATGACCCTCGTGCTCTTTGGACTTGTCCTTCCAGCACCTTTTGCAGAAATGTTTTCCCATGCATTCACCACAAAATACAGTAAGAAAATTCTGGGCATGTTTCTCGCATTTTTCTTCAAAGAAAGGGATCTCTAACCATGGCGCCAGCCACTCTGGGGATGATTCATGAATCGTCGACATCAATGTTTACCAAGTTAACCAAGTCCGGTTAAACTAGTATTTCTGAGTGGGAGGAAGATTTAAGTGCAAGGCAAAATGTTTGGCAAGATATTGTTTTCAATATATATACACCTCTAACTTAGTTTGATTTCATGTATCCGATTTACTACAATTGAGGATTGGATTTTCGATGCAGACCTAATCCGTTCGCACGGAAATTAGTGGCGCCAGGCATGCAAATAGAAAGTAGAATTTTTCTTTGCAATAATTGTAATTCCACATCCACTTAATCTGAAGAATTGGATCATTAATTGGAACAATATTGCATCATGGTAACTTTTGAACTATGATAAATGAAACTAAATCAGAACTCTAACGCAAACCCATAAAAATTGCGAAAAAAAAGAATTGTGCGAGCTTATCCAACCACGAAAAAACAAGAATAATGCTGCCTGCTTCAAGTTGAAGTTTTTCAGCTTTCAATTCTATTAGTAGTTCAAACAAAGAGAAAAAGAAAAATAAGTAGATTATATGTAATCATATATGTGGGGCTCCTTGAGGAAACCTCGCCTGCCGTTCTTGCGCATGAAAATGCACACCGGATTACCAGTGCTTCTGTTTGCATGCAGCATTCTATACTCATAAATATTCCGCCAAGAAATATCAATTGATTATTTGTACATTCTAATTTGAAGTTTAAATATTGATTAATACTAACATCACAACTCTTAATATTATAAATGCTAGATATTTTTAAAAATTTATAATTTTGCATATTAAAAGCTGACTCTATGTTAGAAAGTGTGTGAAAGTTATTTTCATACAATATCGTGCCATCAACTGACAAACTTTTACATAAACATCGAAATATTAACCCTAGAAATATCCAAACTTTGCACCCACTATTTTCTTCTTGTTGCTTGCTTTATCATAACTTGATTCTACACAAAAAATCTCAATGTTTGTTTTGCTCTTTCAAAATGAATTTCATTCTCTAGTAATCCTTTTTCTGTGAAATATTGTTAAAAAATTATAATTCATTTTATATCATTACATCAATCAAGCCATAAAATTTTATAGTTTCCAAACATTATATATCTATAAATATATATTTCTTAATTATTATCATAACACCCCTGAAAATCATATTATTGGTGGTATTTCATTAATATTATTTTTATGAGTTTCATAAAATCTTATTTAATTTTAAAAG
>JACGDI010005310.1:3583-18081 GCA_014898725.1 Jacaranda copaia | reverse complement strand
GCCGCATCAATTTTCCTTCATTTTTTTTAAATTAATTCCTATCATTAAATATTTTTAGTTTAATAACTCAAAGTTTGAATAAATATATTTCTAAATTTTGCAAATATATATAATTGTAAAAATTTATATTTGTGAATGAGTTTACAGGATTCATTAGAAGTTATTAATTGTGGCAAGATGACTTAGAAAAACAATGCTTTGTTTGGTTATGTTTCTGAGAACAACATTATTTTGTAGAAACATAACCAAATATATCTTTATTTTTCTTCAAAAACACACATTCTCTAATATACGCATACATATATTATATATTTTATATATTTTATTATTATTCTAATATTAAAAAAATGACTTGATTTCATTTTCACTCTAAAAGCCCAACAAAAAAATATTGATTTGATTGCTACAATAAAAAATGTCTTCTGCAAAATATAAAAAAACATACTAAAAAATAATTTTCACATTTTTCAATAATTCATTCTCTCAAAATACGTAATAAAATCAAACAAAAAACAAGCCAAATATTTCCTAGAAATCAATAATGGATGTTAAACAACCAAAGAAGCATTCTGTCCTAATGCTTCTAAGTGCAGGTGTGCCCTCTACATCACTGCTCTGCTCCGTTAGCATGCAGTATTCTATGCTCTTATTCCGCCAAAAAAGAATATCGACTGATATTAGTACATTTTTGGGTTTTAAATATTTATTAGTACTAGCATTAAAACTCACAATAATGCTGGATAGCCTTAAAAAAAATAATAATATTTTGAAAAAAAAAATAATTTTATATGTTAAATTTAAATATTATTCCTTTTACGAAAATTAATATCGTATTATATCGTGCCATCAAGAGATGAGTTTTTAAATAGAGCCTCGAGATATTTATAAAACCTTAGACAGCCCTACTGTCAAGCCTAATTGAGTTCATGAAACTTTACTTGTTGGGGAAGGCTAAAACAATCAGAACTAGGCCATAGTGATCCGGGAAGGCTAACAAAGTTACAAGTAGGCTAAAATAATAAAAAAATACTCCAAACTAATAACGATTCGCGCATTTTAAAATTTAATCAAGCATGGTCCATTTTACTTAAATTCGATCCAAATAATTTTCAATCATTAGATTGAACTTCACGTATATAAACAGAGTACTGCAATCTCACTCAATGAATAGAAGGTCGAGTCGACAAGTCCTAACAACCAGAGATAATCCCACACCATGTTTAACAGGTATTCAACTCACTTATTCTCTCCTAAATTCTCTATATTTCAAATAATTTTTATTTTTATACTTCCCATGTTCTTTCTCAATCCCACACAATTTAACTTGAACATCAAAGAATTTTAATAGCGACCCTAACAATATTATTGTAATTTGAGATCATCTTAACTATGACAAGATCCGAAGACCTAACTCAAACCCGACAAATTTGCCCCAGTGAAAAATTATTTTCAACTCAAATCAATAAGGGTACTAGGGTTGAGGAAAGATTCTCGTGAGGAAAGATTTACTCCGAGTATTTTAAATCTTGTAGTTGCTTGCTTCATCCTATAAAATAATTTGACCCTACACAAAAATCGCTATGTTTTTGCTTCTTTTCCAGAATGGATTTCATTCCCGATAAAATTAAACATTTCTCCCCAAATACTTTTTCCCCCCTCAAAATGCTACTACAAGCATATAATTCATTTTAAAATATTACTTCAATCCAGCTATAAATAATTATTTTGTCCTAACATTATTTTTTGTATAATATATATTTTTCAATTATGCTTATTTATAATCCTAAGTAATTTGTAGTAATTGGAACAACCACGATTTACTAACTCAAACAGCACCGTTTCTGCAAAATTGCTGTTTCTTTTCTTTCTTTATTTCACGATTTATTTCCTTGTGACATGCTTTTCCTTATCGGTTTAGAAGTGTAAATTGATATCTAACTTCTTAAGTCTCCATTGCACAGTTTTCATTTTCTTCTCCCATTTTTTGTTCCCTTGTTGCTTATTGTAGATTCGACAGAGTTCTGCAATGGGTCATGGGAGGCCAGGGGGATCTGTAACCTTTATTTACTCGATTAATAATGTATTTATTAGAATTAAGTTATAAGTTGAACTATTGATTAACTATAAATTACTTTAAAACTGAAAAATGGATCTACATTCTTTTAAGTTATTTAAAGATTAAAATATATATAGAAGCTTTAAAGAAGGATCATTGGGCCTGTTTGGTTTTATTTTCATTTCCATCATTTTCAAAATGTTGAAAAGTAGTTAATGAAAATAAGTTGAAAATGAGTTTGTTTTTGAATAAATTGTTAGAAAAGTAATAATTATAATAGTTTTAGGACATTGTAAGCGAAAAGAGATAGAAACAATAAAATAAAGAGAATATATATATTATTAAGAGAAGATATATAAATTATTCGATAATATATTTTGAGAATGCAAAATAAAAATAATATTAAGTGAAAATATGTAAAAAATAATGTATTTTATTTTAAAATAGTAAAAAATATGAAAATAAACTTTAGAAATAAAACCAAACGGGCCCTAACGGATAATAGTATCCACAGGAAGCATCGCAATTTTTTCTGATAGATCTTAGACCAAAAGTTTTAATATGTAATAAAGACATCACTAATGGGATGACAACATAATTTTCAAAACAGACTATTTTTTTAATAAAATGACCTAAACTCCAGAACATCGATATAATTATTTCAAAACATTAGGAATCAAGTTAGAGAATCTAATCATACAAAGGAAATTGAAATAAAACATTTATTGGTAGATAAAATTGTTCTTATAATATAGTTAATTTTTCAGATTTTATTACGCTTGTATCCACAAAAAATAATATGATATTCAAAGAATTGTAGCTTTCAGCATGCCTATCCGCAGAATCTGTCTCTACTTCCGTACTCTGAGAAATCTGTGAATAAATCTGCAAGAAATTATAGCACAAAACGTTCCCCATCATTAAGCATTGAATCGAACTGAACCGTGGGTTGCATGAAAGAGTTGAGCTGCCCAAAGATATCATCCCCTTGATCGTTGTAGGCGCAGAAATCGTGGGACTCAAAATACGTTTTTATGTCTTCAGGGATGCTGCTCTGTGGTGGATCAGACTCCTGTGGCGTGGAAGGGCACTCTGCAGCCAACGTCATTTCCATCATTTCCTTAAACTTGGAAGATTGTAGAAGAAGGCCTAGGGCTGAGGTGGCGGAAGTGGGCCGCGGCTGACATAAGGCGGCGTCGGTGGTGTCGGACGGTTGTTGGAGGTGGTGGAGAGAGGCTGAGCCGCCTGAGTCGTGGTGGCCGGAGCTCGGTGCCAATTTTGCGTCGACGTCATTAGCCTGATTGTTGGGGTTGTTATCATTGTTGCTAGGTCTTAGCCATTTTATGTAACGGCTAAGATCAAAATTTGTGACGGCATTGAGCCCACGGTATTCTATAGCTGCCATGTCATATGCAATCGCAGCCTCTTCTTGCGTGGCTGCAAGATTTAATTTGATTATTTAAAACAACAAATTAAAATTTAAAAAAAAGGGTAAAGAGGAAGAAAATGCAGTTTTGAGTGTGTGAGGATTGCGGAAGGTTTAGGTTGGTGAACCTGCCCAACTAATTAGATGGCAAGGTTGTTGTGGGATTAGTGATCTACCAAATGGATTTGAATTTTAGATTTTAATTAGAAAAGTATTAAAAGAACCAGATTTTATTACTTTAAGTGTTTTAATTTTGTCCTCTATATTTTAGATATTTTAATTTTTCTTCATTTGTCCTCACTTAAATTCGCAATCGAAACTGAAAGACTGAACTAAAAAGATGTTTTATATTTGTTAAGTTAAAAGTAAAGTGAAATTTTGGATAGATACTTTACCATATGTTCCAAGATAAAGGTATTTATTTCCAAAAACTCTTCCAATCCGAGCTTCCCATCTTCCATTGTGGTGATGTCTGCAAGTTGACATAAAATATGCATGCATGATCAATTGATATATATTTTATATACTAGTTTAGAAACAAAGCTTTGGACTTTGTAATGGCATTTAATTCAATACTGAACCATTAGAAATTTAATGCATAATAAGCCCATATTGTCTCATCTATTGGCACAACCACTGGATTTTACCAGAGATCAAAGTATTGCCGTATAAAGTTATTCTTAAACATAACTGGAAAATAAATGGAATGCCAAATTCTTCAAAGGAGAAACCTACTGCAACAAAAAATATGAAAGATATACTATGATCAAATAAACATAACCTATTAGTACCTTGCCACTCCTCTGTATTTGGACACTCCTCGGGAAAAGCCACTGCTCTTCCTGTAATTTCAACAAAACCACTTGCGTTAGCATTTCCAGAAAAACAGCACTTTACATTCGTTTTTTGACAGGAATAGTACTTAAATTCCCCTTTACCACACTTACCTTCGTAATGATCCAATGTATTCTTCTCTTGATTGTCCCTCCATCTCTGTTAACTCCTTCTGATACGTCGACAACTGTAATTATGAAACATAAATCAGGCCCAAAATTGTCTCTCATTTTTTCCAAGTTAGGCCTCGATGATATCATAACTAAATAATTACCGGAAAATTGAGAATAGTGTCTTGACCCCAGTACTTAAGTGCAGCCAAGTCATAGGCGTGTGCGGCTGCTTCTTCATCATCATAAGCACCTGAGATCATGAGCAATGCATCCCTTTAAGAATCTGATTGCAATTTTCTGACTACATATATTAAGGAAGAAAAATGATTATATATTAAAGTTTAACGTACCGAGATAGACTGCATTTTCCACCAAATTACAATCCAGCAAATCATCCCACCAGCATCAAAAAAACTATATGAGAATGCGTATGGAGCATTAGTGTACGATGTATGTGAATGTGAAGAAAGACCAACCTTGTCTGCCTTTCTTGTTTTGTGCCTCATTCCAGCAGTTCTTGTCCCACAAATGCGCTTCATATCTCCCCGTCCATCGATGCCTATACCAATCACAAACACACCACAAAGCATAAACATAAAGCCTTTTACAAGAAAAACGACATATAACATAAACCAATGAGTATATATGGTTGATTTGAGACCTTGTAACCCCACGATAAATTGAACTACGTTGAGGTGGAGAGTCTCGAGGGATGGTTTTCCTTGTACGTTTGGCCTTCATCCCAGAATTAGTCACAGGATTGGCACTAACATTACGACCAATGTTCTTGGAGTTCTGCTGTGATAACTTCGCCATTAAAGCTGGATAACGGTTAAAAAAAACAGTTGTTCGGTATTGATGGAGAAAATATGACTGAGTCTACAAACTGAGGGGCTTATAAAGGAAGAGGTGGTGAAAAAACTGTGGCTTGGCAGGATACTCTGTGCTGGCAAATGGCAAGAGGATTAGCCGGCTGATTGATTTGGCCGTCTCAGACCGGCTTGCGTAGCTTCTTCTATGTTGTCCTCACTTGGTTTTGGGTTATTTGCTGTGTCATTAACACATATTTGTAGATAAAGTGCAGTTTGATTAGCCCTAATCCTGGCTGGATTGTTTATTTAATCCACAACAAATCCCATCTGTCCAACTTCCTCAACCAACTTTTGAAGTTTATAAACAGTGTCTGATAATAATTTAAAGTAAAACTTTGGAGGTTAGTTTGTGTTGGAAAATTGATGACGAACAAACTTCATCGAGAAGCCTATATTAGAACAATATTTCGTTTTCTCCGGTAACAGTGGAAAAGATAATTTTCCAAGTTTTTCGTTTTTATTTGATTAAGTGTCTATGTAATAAACTAGCTAAGACAGATGAACTCAAAGTCGCAATCATTTTGGTTCTTTTTCGGACATGGTATAGAATTTCAATATTAGCTCCTATGTAGTTATGTGGCAATGCAAATTAAATAATTTATTTCATCTTTTATTTCATTTTTTAAATATATATATATATGATATGTGTATTAAATATTTTCTTACAAAAAGAAATTAATTGAGAAGCAAATATACTTAATATAAATATAAAAAATTGAAAAAGAGAATGAAATAAAATATCCAAAGTGGTGGCAGTGAGCCTACTACTCCATTTTCTCTCAACTTGTAGCTGAAATTGGATGTAAAAATTATTTGTCAACATATATATTTGCTATTCTTAAATCATCACTGAGTCTAAGTTTGGTTTTCTGCCACATTTGGGATTGTTTGTGGAAAATTGATTATGATTTTCCAAACAATTAACAGTTGTGAAAGTATTGAATAACAAATTCTGGGCTCAGTAATGAGCAATGATCATGACATGAACACCGGTAATTAGATTCGCACAATGGGTACACCATTGCCTTTGTTGTTTACATGCATTAATAATATATAGTGATTGGCAGACGGACGAAGACATTAAGCTACCAAGCGATGCCAAACACTGCACACGTATGCCACCAAATTTTTCCACTCTGGATACTATATTTTAATATATGTTTCATATCTATTTTGATTGATTATTTACGTATCAAATGTATTTAATCTACAATCAAAACTTTTTAATAATATATTAATATTTAATACACTTAGTGCATATACGTAAAACGAAATGAAAGATAAAATATATATTGAAATAAAGAATTTAAACTATAATTTGTCACCTCCTCTAATTTCGGAAGATATATATTTTGAACAGCGATTGAGAGATGATAAACACATTATGACAATAAGTAATGCAATATATGTGTGTGTGTGTGTGTATCATCATTTCGTGTATTTTTCGGTATCGAATTTGAACTTTTCTTTTACAGCTTAGATGGAAGGTAACAAAAGGCTTCTTTCTAGGGACACGGAGCGATCAATCAAATATCATTTTGGAAAAACTGGAATTCCAATATTGTATTAAAGTATACGAATACGGGAAATAATCCTTTTTTAATTACATGTGAACCTCTAAAGAAGTGTATAAAGGCATAAAAAAAAATTCTTCTGAAAGAATATCAACCCTCAAATACAGAGATGAAAGAGAGATTAATTGCAATACCCATGCACCAAACTACAATGAAAGTTGATCTTAGTAATTATATGGTGTTGATTGAAATTTTCACCTATTTGCTCTCCTCTCCTAATTTCATAAGATACTACCATTATTAATTAATTTAAATGCACATTAACACTTTGTAAATAAAGAAAATACGACAACAAAATGAAAATTTAACTGGTGATGCGGCAAGTTTATTTGGCGTATGTTTGCTGTGGTGAGAGGAGACAAAGGGAGCACAACATAGTATTGGTAATATCAATAGTGTTGGTTCTATTAGCTGCTTTTTTCGGATTTGTTAATTTGAAAATTAAGTTGAAACTGCACAACTCCTTTAGGTATCAATACGGATACGCCTGTCTCTTTCAGGACCGTACATTTCTTGCCAAGAACTGAAATACAACGATGGATTTTTCAAAAAATTGTACATAAAAAATGAGTTATGTTCATATGTTTAATCTTGTATTATAGGTCCTCAATTGTTTTAATTGACGACATCAAAGGATTTGGATTTAGATTTTATCTCAATATCTAAAACTTGTCGCAATTAAAGGAAGATTATGTATAATCAAAATTTTTATGCGTTAGGATCGATCGTGGGAATTTTAAGACTCCAGTAAAATTTTCTTGATAATTAATTAAATTAAATTACTTTATTTTCTTAATTTTACTTTTATTTTAATTTATGTAAACCATAAAAATATTTTATAAAAATGTTTAGCCAAATGTCTCCATATACAACGAAATATTAGTTAAGTAAAATTAATAATTTTAAACCAAAGTGTAGATTTAATACCTTTCCGTACCATAACATTAACACTTATACACGCCAATATCTAGTGGGGTATACGCAGCTAAAACATTTTTATCTGTTGATTTTTTTCTTTTTTCCTAGTACAAAGACAAAGTGGGACCTCTATCAATGTGCCAAAGCAAAGATACAGCCCATTTCCCCGAAGTGTAAAATTGTCCTGCAGGATAAGGATCACTGGCCACCTTCATTAGTGTCCAAAAGAGAAACTTCATATTATGTTGCCAACAGCCATACCATCAAATGAAATGAAAATGCAAACCCCATTGAATGTATTGAAATAGACAAAAAGAGAATGTTTACGTTAAAATTATCGAAATAGTTATTAGAATCATTTTTGGTATCATGAATTTTGTATTCCTCGGTGAATTGTATTTAATTTTACGATATGTTATTTGAATATTTTGTGCAGTAATTTTGATCGATGAGGGCAATTTTGATGTGGTATAAACTATGGGGCATCGCTAAATGCGCATATGATTAACAAAAGAGAAGATCTAAAGTTACTGCTTATTTGTTTATGCTTTTAATTTATTTTTATTTATTTTTATTATTTAAAAATAAATTATCAATAATTTATTATTATTTTTGTTAAAATTTTAATTCATTTGTATCTCAATGTATATTTCCCAATAATTTGTATATTTTCTCTCTTTATTTCATTATTATTATCTCTCTCCACTTACAACTCACTAAACCCTATATAATCGTTACTTTTCCAATAAATTATCTAAATATAAATTCATTTTCAACTCATTTTCTCTAATTAAGAGATCATTTGGTTTCATTGTCATACCTCATTTTCATATTTTCTACTATTTGAAAGTGAAAACACATCACTTTTTACACATTTTCACCTGACATTATTTTTATTTTCATTCTCAAAATACATTCTCCAATAACCTATATATCTTCTCTATCTATTTTATTATTTTATCTCTCTCTACCTACAATCTACTAAATCCAACATAAACATTATTTTCCCAACAATCTATCCAAATATAAACTCATTTTCAACTCATAATCACTAATTAACTCTTCAAATTCTAAAATCGATGAAAATAAAACCAAACGGACCCTAACTTTTCAAATTTTGTAAGTATTAAAAATGAAAAATGAAAATGAAATCATAACCAAACAGGCGCGTAGCTATCCAAACATCCTATTGATTTAGGCCCATTAGGAACCTTGGCACCAACAACTATCAATGGATCGGATTTTAGTTCGAATTCGATTTGAATTTGATTCAAATGTTAGAATTTTTAACAAATCAAAATATTCAATGGATCGGATATAGAATTAAGCAATTTGATCTGTTAAATATTTTTATTCGAACTTTAATAATTTTTTATTAAATTAATATTCTTATATATAATATTAATAAAGATTTTAAACTAAAGTTTATATATTATGTTGACCTAATGTCTATATTATGGTATTGATATTGAGTCTTGGTCTATAAATAAGTGGGATACTGAAAAAAAAAAATGTCAAATATATTCAAATATTTAACTTTTAGGCCACTATATGATAAAAAAATTATTAAAAAATATAATGTAAATTTACTTTATAAATACAATATTTTTATATAATTCAAAAAGACAAAAAAAAATATGAAATTGGGTCCACTTTTTTATTGAATTTGAATATGATATTGACTAACAAAGATATTATAAGATATTGAGTCAAGTTCGAATATGAATTTTGATAATTAAATTCAAATGTGATTGATTTGATACAAATCTAATTTGTTGAAAGCCCTATGATCACTCTTAGTGCTTTAGGCCCATAAAAAATGGAGTGTTAGTCCAATTATAGATTGGGCCAAAGACATGTCTAAGGTCCAAACTAAACGAGAGATGTACCCTTAGCAAGGGATATATTAAAAAAATATACACTCAGAAAATAGAGAGAAAAAACGTACCTAACCTTAAAAAATTATAGCATTCTCAAAACAATAAGGCCTCGTTTTATATGAAATTTGATTCATAGTGAAGATTATATTAGAGATTATAAAATTTACTATTCCATTTGACAGTAGAGATAACACCAATAAATTAATCCATACATAAATTATTTATAATTTATTCTCAGTGTTTGATACTCACAATTATTACGAAGATGACTATCCTGCATGCCCTTTGTGAAAAAAATCTTTTAGCTCAAGTTTCTTCCCAGTTCCCAAAGTTCATCACCAAAGT
This sequence comes from Jacaranda copaia, assembly GCA_014898725.1. Lineage (NCBI taxonomy): Eukaryota > Viridiplantae > Streptophyta > Magnoliopsida > Lamiales > Bignoniaceae > Jacaranda > Jacaranda copaia. Next base: position 8,063 of record JACGDI010005310.1, on the reverse strand, counting down.
TGTACAATGCAAATCCCAATCTATAGAATGCAGCCTTTGTGACCCACAAGCGAAGGGTGATATAGAGGAGAATTTTCATACGTATATTCAGATATCAAGAAGCTTGAGACTCAACAGTATGCTCCACCCTATCCCTCATCTCCTGTGCCTTGCTCGCCTAGCTTCGTACGCCGCCACGCCGAACCCGTCAGAGGCCAGAAAGCCCGAAGCTAACAAAAAGATTGCTATGGCAATCGACACAACACCAGGCCGACGTAGGCTCACAGAGAAAGGGAACATTTGGGGAAAACCTAGGGCCAGGTTGCAAAATACCTTCAAGAATTGGATAGCAGAAAAGACGTTTGCTGTCTCATTAACCCGAACAAGACCCCAAATGCCGCTGTGTCGATGGCGTCCAATACATGCTACACTTCGGGCCTGCTATTAACTGCAGGCGGGCCCACCCACTTAATCTCACCACACAAATAAATTGTTCGGTGAGATTGAAGTTTGCTTAACCCTATTAGCCCGTGTCAGACATGGCCCAAGTTCATTATTGAGGATTCTAAGGTTGCAGTAACAGCTCTGTCGGTAGGCCTTTGGGAGCCTAGTTAGTAGAGTAGTTGTAGTACAATCAAGAGGGAAAGCCCACTATTATTGCAAATTAATTGCCAAACTTTTATAATTTCACATTCAATGATATATTTATAATTTATTTAAGGCAACAGGCAAAATAAAAATGTATAATCAGAGTATTATCTCAATTTCACACCATATAAATAAGTGTGTTGGCCTCGAGGGCTGCACTGTGGATCCTTAGAGTACATATAAAAAAAAACCATTGCAATTTATAACTACATATCTAGAAATTGAAGCAAGCTCTCAAATGCCATGTTTTATTTTTGGGAGTGGGATACATGTATGCGTATGTATATACATGAAAGAGAAAGCTAGCTAACCTACTGTGAAATAATATATGCTTACACTTGTTAATATGAAGGCAGCATAATTAACCTTCAATTTCTCTGAATTAGAACTTAAACATAAATTTTATAATATAAAATATAAAATATAAAATAAAACACCAAAAGATTGTAATTCAACAGCATCAAATCTCTTCTATTGTATTGAAGGTTTTGTGTTCGAGCTCGAATGATTTCTTTGTACACCTTATGTGTGCATCTAATTATAGAGTTTGTACTTTTATTTTTTTAATTTAATAATTGAATTCTATAACTTATTGTAAGGATAATTGAACATCACCAACTTCTTGTTACCTCTAGAGAAGCCTCTGTCAATGGTGTTCTTCACCTCCCCGTCACCATGTTGGTACTCTCGGTACTCCTATAGTTCTTAGGGGCTCGTTGCTGCTCGGAAACCTCCACTAGAGGTAATCTCTGACTATCATATACGAGAATTCAAGGGAGCTATGCGAGTCTGTGAAGTCCACTTTCTCCATCCCCTCTATCAAAACGATCAAAAAGGAATTTCTTCTTCTTATTCCCGTGTTTGATCTCTTCCATCTTTGCCTCGCTTGTTGTCACCTATGTTGGGTTCGTAGGTGCTTGTGTATATTTTTTTTTCTTTATCTTGTGCGCGTACCCTATATCGCTTCGTTCACTTCGCTCTCTTCGCCCATCCCCTTACCACACTTTTTCCACCCTCTCTTTGGAAATGTGTATCACCATAAACTCATCTCATACCAAATACAACATATAGGGCTAAGAACCAATCTTTCCTATTCTTGCACAAGCCATTCTTACTACACATTCCGTGAAGGAATTGAATCAATAGAAGAAGAAGGTGCCCCTATTAGAAAGGAAATCAGAGTACAAGCTCTTACCCTGTGAAGTGAAGGAAGTGAAAGCCTATTATCTTTTCTCTCCTTTGGATGATCAGTCTCCCACTAATAGCCCAAGTAGTGAGCGGAAGCTCGTTCTTCTTTTCTTTTAGCTTATAATTCTCAAAGGTCGGACAAGCTTGATTTAAAGCCTCTTTCCGTATCTGGTTTTCACAGAACAAACCAGTGAGAACGAGCGTTCTAGTGCCTGATCATCTCGTAGGTTTGCCAGTATGAAGACTTGATTTCTGGCTCAAAATCAAGCCCCACGAGGTAGACAAACCGACCCAGTATGAAGCCACAATATATCGTCATTGCCACGCTATCAATCTTTCCAGGGCTCCTAGCTGTGAGGAAAAAAAAATTCCATAGCAAAACTAGGAAAATTATTTTCCGTCATGTCCTGGAATTCTGATGCCTTGACTGAGGGTAAACTTTTCCACAAGTTATTTGTTCTCAAATACCATTTTTTACCTCCAGAGTCATGCTAGTCGCTCGTTCTGTTTCCCTCCAATGATTATCAGTCAAAGTATGAGCGCAAAAATTATGGCAAACAGTTTTGCAATAGCAAAACTGCCTAAACTAAAAAGAAGCGAAAGATTTTGCCAGCGTTAATATAGGCCAACGCAAAAGTACATAAGAACTTTTTTCATGCATTTCCAAGTAAGAAGGCTCTCTTGCGCATAAAAACTTGGTCCCTAGAAGATGATAGGTTTCATTGGGCTTAAAGATAAATATTGTTCGTAAGACAAAAAGACTCCCCATTCAACCGCATCACAACAGGATTTCTCAAAACACTGATCAAGTGAAACACAAACTATATCGTCGTCAGTCCTCTAAAATATTGGAATGAATTCAATATTCTTGGCATCCAAAAAAAGAGACATGATACGGGTATGAATTTAAATTTTCGACAGTAAAGAATTATTCTCCAGTGGCAGTCAGCATGCAACCATTGATTAGAAGAATACACTGCCTGAGTATATAAATGCAATAGATCTTCAGAAAACTATCATTAAAAATTGTATAACCACCAATCCAGCTCTGAGTTCATGTCATCCTGCAAGCTTCTAAAGAAGAGTTCAAATTTCTGCACGACGTGCTCAAACAGAATTTGATGCGGTTGTTTGAAAGATAGATAAGGCTAGTTCTTCAAAAGATTTAGAGAACATAGATTTCAGCTTTATCCATCTTAATTACTTCAAGCTGCTTTCTGTGAAGCCAGTTTATGAAATGTTAGGGATTCCAGACTTGAAAAGGATGATGGCAGCACATCCTGCTAGATGTTTGTCTTCTTAAACTCCCTAAAATGCTAGAGCTGAATGTCTGAAAGCAATTTTCCAAACCTTTCCTTGAGCATTGGAGAAAGCACCTCACAGCTAGTTAAAACATCTAGCGATTGAACCACAGTTTTTCTAACAAGTGCATGCAAAGCTGTTGATATTCCCCGACGTATTATCTCCTTCCTCTCATGATCATAGTTATCCAACAATATAAACAGAAATTCAAGAAGAGACTGTGTAATGTCAATATACTTAGGGATAGAATTCACCATCAACAAAATTGCAGGCTCAATATTCATAATACTATCCACCTTTTCATCAAAGAAGAGCCAATCATAAAACAAGGCAAGCTTCAAATTTGCTTCTACATAGTTTTTCATATTGGACCTCAGTAGCCAACCTATTACAGCCCATCGAGGGATAACTTCCGAATGGATAATATCATTCGACGGATGGTGGGCACAGCATATAAATCTCACAATGTCAATCACTACCGCACTTTTCTCAGGTACAGCAAGAAACTTCTTCGCAAACCAGACCTGGTAACGCTTTTGGCTGCCAAACTTCACATGAGTCAGCAAAAACCTCAACTGAGATTCCATTTCTGGAGTCACCCTAAGCAAAAAATACCATCTTGAAGTCCGCGTGCTATATATCTGTGATATATCTACAAATCCATCAACTCTAAAGGTGTTAGGATTATACAACAAGTCTTTCCATATGGCACGAAACTCAGGTACATGAACCAAATCTTGCAAAAGCCTGATAAGATCCCTCCCAATGCTCAAAGACAAGGAAAATTTCTCTCTGAGCATTCTAACACAAAAATCAATCTCCGTTTGTCTCAAAGACTCAGTCTTTGGTATATTCGACACCCTGCAGTGATCAGCCAATAACCTCAGAAACACATATAAAGCACCAGTCAGAACCAAAGGCTCCTCCTCTAGCAAACAAACCAATTTGCTTGAGAAAAGGTTGACCATTTCAAAACACAACCACAAATTCTCTTCACCAAAATCACCACCCACAATCTGCCTTAGAAGGGCCACTAACAAACTATCAAACCCGACCGCTGAAACATTAACCATCTCATGAGTCACCCAAATTACCTGCCTTTTCACAGAATTAACAAGTTTTCCATACAATTCATTTACAATACCGACAAGAATGCTTGTGAAATACTCATACGCATCAGAGACAACGCCATGTAAATGCTTAATGTGAACTTTAGCGAGGTGGGGTTCGCAAAAAATGCCATAAAGAATTGCTCTGTTAAGATTTAAGTACTCCTCTCGAGTTGGGATAGTAAGGGGAAAGGGGGGTCTAAGTTTTGGTTCAAGAAAACAGAAGGCCTCTCTCAGAGTGATCTCAAGGGGGT
>JACGDI010005309.1:123628-143634 GCA_014898725.1 Jacaranda copaia | reverse complement strand
TTCATTAACAACAAGAGGAACAGTAATCCCAGAATAAGAGTCCCCAGAAATGTACAGTGGATTCTCAATATATTCCGGATGACTTATAAGCCACTGCATGCAACACCAAGAATCAAGCAAACTTTATTAGCAAAAAAATTGACAAACATAAAACTATTGTTGTTGCTTTATATATATTGAATTCTATATATGTGTATACAGACATATGTATGTTACATTTTGTAAGCATAAAAGATCGAGCGATGGTGGAAATTATTGTAACTAGTCTCCATAATTTCCTTTAAATTTGATAAATCACTGCAATTAGTGTGTTTCAATAGCAATAAGCAATTTTCAATGATGAAAAGTTATATATACTAAAGGATGCAAAAGAGTTTATGTTGCAGTTCCAAGGCATATTAGTACATTTAGAACATATTCTGCACAATTATCATACCTTTCTGAGGAATTCGTAAGTAAGTGATGCGGATGATGTGTCACTTAAATTGTAAGCTCTTGAGGTATTTGCATAACAAAATCCAGCTCCTGCAGGTTGATCAATATAAATGATGTTGGCCACCTATAAAATGAAAAATTATATTTAGTCCTTATAAATTCAATCCTATTTCATTTATTTTCTTTATTAATAGCACATATGCATAGCATTGAGATGGAGAGTCTTGCACCTTTGTCCAGGTATACTTATTTAACGCAAGTGCCGGTAAACTTCCATTGGAATTGGCATAGTCAAAAGTCAAGGGGCCTGCAACAAATTGTGCTTACGTCGTAAGAAAGCAATCGTATTCAATTAGCTCGTCTATATGTACATCAATCTCAAGAAAATAGTGGAGTTCTTTGATGTTTTTGTTTCGTGGAGTTTATGTAGTTTTTAAAGTATTTTATAGAGGATCTAACATATATATATATATATATATATATTACATACGCCGTAAGAAAGCAAACGTATTCAATTAGGCTTTGTTTGGATCAAAGAATTGGAAATGAAAATTCAATTAAAATGTTATTTTATTATTTAATTGTTAATCTTATATTTTAAAATTTTATATACGTATATCTATGCATATTGTTTACTTATTATACTATTTTTATGTTTTAGTTACCAAAACAAAAATTAATAAATAAGGAAAAATTCAAATGTAATTTTAGTTTTTAATTTTATGTTAAAACTATTTTGGTAACCAAATTATCGAATAAAATAAAAAAGAAAAATAAATTCAATTAATAACCCTAAGCCAATCAAAACAATTAATTATGCAATTGTCAATAAGTTATTTTGACGTATTAAAATAATAGAACATAAGATAAATAAGAATATATGTATTTAAAATTCAAATTTAAGAACTAAGATTAAAATATAAAAAATAAATAATTTGATGTTTGATATATTTTAAAAAATAGAAAAAGAAAAGGACAAAGCAAGAAATAAGTTTGTACAGTCTTTATCAATCAACATTTCAACAACAATATGCAAAATATATTTCTTAATTACAAAAATTATGAGTGAACCACACTTTTTGATAAAAAATGAAATTTAAATTTAACTCATATTAAAAATTAACTCAAAATGAGAGATTGTATAAAATTATTTATAAAAATTATTATTTATTTATTTCACCTCAAAATGAGAAGATTGCATAAAATTATTTATAAAAATTATTATTTATTTATTTAACCGACACGGACACTATACACCTTTGGACAGGTAGAGTGCTTCTTATCTAACATAGAAATTTCTTAGTTGTAAAAGGAAGTAACGTTACCATTTTCATACATAAGGGCGTAAAGACCAGTACAACCGGGCCCGCCAGTGAGCCAAAGTATAAGAGGATCATCTTTAGGATTGTTTTCCGACGGAGTGAAGTAGTAGAAAAATTGCATCTCTTTGTCTTCTCCCACACCAATATACCTTTAGTGGTTATAACAAACAGTTAATCAACTTAACCATGCATGCAATTAATATAAAGCGTAGTAGCAGTTGCAGTAGAAATCCAACAAACAAAAAGAAACAGCGGAATATATTGGCGGGGGAGACCTGCAATGCTTCCTTACCCAGTTTCAAGTTTAAATGGTAATTTTCCAGGAAAACCTGGTAAATATTCAATCGCATTCTGTGCCTGTAATGAACAAAAACTGTTAAAAAATACAAATATTAGCAACAACGACACGATGGGCTTGAGGCCGCGAAGACAAATTGCCGGAGGTTGCTGGGGCGTCGGCGGTGCCATCTTCATAAAAGAGTTTTTTCCAGTTTTTGTGAGAAGGACTTTGAGCCTTGCGGTTTAAATTGGCGAAAGGACTCCATAAAATTAATAAGAAAGATAAGTTAGTCTTGAGATGCTAAAACCACGTGATTCACGATTAATTTACTGTAAGCCTGTAACCACGATTGACAAGTCCCAAGCCACGTTGCCCACTGGCACGAAATTTACTTCCACCAGAAAAAATGCATTCTATATGCCACCGTACTTAAAAATAATAGTAATTAGATTTGATACAATAGACAATTATTTCTTAATTTACAGTAATATTTTTAAAATTGAATCGAACAAAAAACTGGCAAGGTTACTAGTTATTGATTTTATCGATTCGATTAGTTCAACTATTGATTTGATCGGTATGATGCAATAATTATATTTAATTTTATAAATATAATTAGATTCAATTTTGAATAAAAATAAATTATTTTACGCTAAATATTCATCATAATTTAAGATAAATTAAATAAAATTAAATATAAGTATTCATATATAACTACCATTTTATTAAATTTCAAAAAAATAAATTTATAGTTCAAAAAATTACATCTCCAAAATATTGAATTATTATCTTTCAACTCATAGTTTTTTTTTTTTCATGTTTTTCAAAAAAAAATTAATTTTTAAATTTTCAAAAAAAAAATTATACCGGTTAAAACCGACATTGGTTTGACCTATTTTTGACCAATTTTGATCGATTTTGACTGGTTCAACCAATCACCGATTTTTATGGTTGAATCGGACCAAATTGGGCTCCGATCACCGGTCCAGTCTGATTCTGAGAACACTGCTTACAGACGCTGTCACAAAAAATAATATTATAAAAAATTAGTATTGTTGGGTATTCTAATAATAAATAATAAAAGACAAATTTGATAGCTATAAATTAATCATGTTGTGGTTTTCTGAATTGGTACTAATTTCTTTAATAATTTCTTTTATTAAATTCCTTTCGATGTAAAATAGCATTCTATTTTATTCATAATTCATTTTATAAACACTTTGTAGATTTTCTTTTTTAAATTCAAACTACTTATAAAGAGGTTGAGATCAATGACATTTAACCTTTGTCTAGACATAGTTTTTCTTTTCAATTTTTTTCATACATGCTAATATATTGATATTTAGATTGTACGGCAATGTAACCAAAATGGTTAACTAGTAAATATACAATCTTCTTTATATAAATATATGATAGGAGAATTTAATACATACGATTAATTAATGAAGACATTAATTGAAAGGGAGAGAAATAAATTTTAAAAATGTGTATATTTGATGAAAATAATTTATAATCCATATGCCATGGATGGATATAATGTAAATTCAAAAGCCAAAAAAATATCTATCTACATATATAAATATACATATAAAAAATAAATCAAAGTAGAAAATTAATGTGAAAACATATACATATTTGTATGTTGTTTACAACAAAATAATTTTGAGATAGGCTGAAAATGGAAATATTCATTATTATTAATATTATTATTATTATTCACCAAAAAAAATATTATTATTATTATTAATGAATATTTCAATTCTTAGCTTTAAGTTTTGATATCTAAACACAGTAATAATTTAATTGATAATTTCCAAATTTTTCTGATTTCCATACTTTTAAATAAAATATGTTTAAGCATATACAACCGTTAAGTGCTTTTATTATTACTGAGTCCGTTTATCCTCCTCCTAATAATACCATTTTGTCACAAACCCCTAGCAATTCCATAGTTAATTAAGTTATCGTATTATAATTATTTTAATTTGCATATTATTTCCCCACACCATATCTATATTTAGTTCCTTGTACCAGTATAAAAAAAAAAATTGCAAAGAATTAATGTGATGTATGTTGCGACATTTATATTGCTAACATATAGTCTTTATTTTTATTACTAAATCTTGTTTTACTCTGCATTAGCTACAGTTTAATATAATTTTATTTCTTACCAAATGTCATATTTTTAATTGAAATATATATAAAATTGTTTCACTTTTAAAAATAATAAAATAAAAATATATTTATGGTGGATAATTAGCTGCACGGCAGCACGTGGATCATGCAAACTATTACTACATTTAAGTGCTTGACGATGCCCATTTTAACCTTTAGTCACTTTTCTCTAACCCTTGTTGGAAAGGTCGCTGTCAGCTGCCAAGTGCCATCAGGTTAGGACGAGCACTCTTTAGGAAGTTTTCGTGGACATATCTTGTATCACTTTTTGTTGTTTGATTTTTGTTCAACTCTAGTAGTTTTCCTTAATTAAAAGTTTATTTGACAGTTATAACCTTTTGTATTTTCTGTGATAATGAAAGCACAATTCTCATTTTAAATTTCTATGGCTATGTTTGGTTACATTCTCGGAGAGTGTAACCAACATAGCCCTTTATTTTCTCTCAGAATGTTGCTACAAATGCTTAGAATGCCCTTGAAAATTATTTGACAAAAGACCAAAAATACAGCATGGGCTCTCTCATTTGATTTGCCAAATTGGCAGATTTTGTCCCCCACTATATATTATACATATATAATATATATTATACTTATATGTTATTATATATATTAATATATAATATATGTAATATATTATATATCACAAAATATATAAAATTAATATATATTAATATCTAATATATAGTGTATATTATATTATATATTATACTTATATGTTATCATATATAAGGGGGCAAGATCTTATGAAAGAGGAAATAGATCTACAAATAAGTTCACAAACATCCAACAAATAGTCGGAATCCAGGCAAAGCAAAACTTTTTACATGTATTTGACCTCCCATCACATATATCTGGCTCAATACCCAAATGCCCTTCAACACCATTCCCGGCTAACATGGGCAAACAAGGTATAACATAGAGACAAATATATAGATAGGTGTCAAACTTCAAAACCTGTTTGACTAACTCATTTAACAGATCTGAAACCTTCAGCACAAGCCTATTCAATAATTACCATAATAATATAGGAGGTATTTAACTCATAGTTGTTTAATACAAAATCCCTTAGCTTTCCATTAGGCTAGGGTATCACAAAAGAAAATAAATTAAAAGGAAACTAACCTTGGGTCGTTTAGCACCAAAGGATAGAAGCTTTAATTAGCTTACAAAAGTTTATTAATTTACAAAAAAGTAAATTATAAAGATGTTTACAAACTGCAAAATAAACTTCTGGCAAAAATATGAACTCTTAAAACTTTAAAACTTGGCTCCCCCTATCTATACAATTCAGAGCCTTAAATAGAAAAGAAAAGAAACTATTATGGATTTCAAAATATTATTCTGAAGTCTAAATAGTAAAAGTAGAATACTGTGCGGATTTCAAAATTTTTGAATCCAAAATAGTAAAAGCAAAAAGCAAAAAGTAAACAGTGTCTAAATTATTCAAGCAACTGTTTCTGTCTTATTACAACATTATTGGGATTACAGTTGCTTTCACCACTTACACTATAATCTGACGTCATTGTAGTTGTCATATTATGACTGACTCTTTTTCTAAGAGATTCAAGCATAGCATCCAAAGCTTGTTCAGAATATGATGGTATATCATCATTTGAATTTTGAGATTCTCCAGCTAAGCATCCAAAATGATTTTCATTGGTTTTCGATTTTGACGAAGTTGCCATTGACACTGTGTCACCTATATCACTTGAGGACTCATCTTCCTCCTCATCAACGAATTGATCTTTTAGCTCTTCTTGAACCATTTCAAGCACTTCTTTAAGAAGATCGGCTTTAGATAATTTTCCTTTTCACATCTTGATTTTTTCAGAAGCATTCCCTAAAATTGAAGTTGCTTCTTTATTTTTATCTTCTTTGATATTTTCCATATTAACTTTTGTTACCTTGATAATATTATCCAAGGTCTCTTGGCCTTCAATTTTACCCATAGCCTTATCAGTTTGCAACATCTTGTTCCACCACTTTATATAAAAAGTTTTGAAAAGGCACGGGATATTATCTTCAGTATAACCAATTTCTAAAACCCATTTCCAAATCCAGAGGATGGAAAATTCCATGAAAAAGAACATTGCCACCTTTTTAAGAACCATCTGATTCTTAGCTTCAACCTCTTGGAGTTTAGGAGAAGACTTGACCCATTGATCAAAAACATGATGGAATTGCTTCAAGAGAATATTATGAGTAGGACCATAGGATTTCCACCAGTCTAAAAACCAATTTGGCTTTTGGGATTTACAAACCTTAGGGCAGATTTTCACAAACCAAGCATGTTTTCTTCTTGGATTTTCATATAAAAATACATTTCAAAAAGCTTGGGTATAATCCCAAAAGTTAAACTTATAAATAACTATATTATCTTTAACAAAAAATTCTTTTTCTTTCAATGAGGATATTCCCCACTCCTCGATCAAAATAATTTTCTTAATTATAATTTTAGAGAAATTAAACATAGGCTTATCCTGTGAGCTTAGGAAAAAATGATTTATCTCACAAGAGCCTATAGTAATCAAAATAATTTTCAAAATAGGATTGAGGTTTATAAGAACCAACAGCATATGATGCTGAATCAAGATACCTTTGGATTATTATCCAAGAATCATTTTTCCATTTGTGATCACTGTGTTCAAGGATCATTATTATATCCTTGTGGTCTTTTTGTTCAAATATTGTGAGGGAATCCTCATCAACAGAGGTGGTAGTATTTGTGGCTACATTAACAAAAGAAGGATTAGAAGGTCTATTAGATCCTTTAGGCTTATTAGGGGTGGATTGGCTGGAATCGAAAGTCCTATTAGAACTTTCCTTGAATTGTTTAAATTGAAGAAATTCTGCAAACAAGGGGTCAGATTGGATAGGGTCTAGGTTAGATGTTTGAGAAGCATATGATGCTTGAGAAATATTTGAAGTTATAAGCTTCTATTTTCCATGTGGTATAAGCAGCCTTGGAATAGCAAAATTTGAACCTCGTCCTCCTCTATTAGAGAAGGGATTAACACCTCTTTCTCTATTATGAGAAATCATTGACCCTGCAAGAATTCACAAGTCAAAAATTCAGGAAGACTATTATCTAACCATTTTTTATAAATAATTTTGAAATCAAATGGGGCTAAATAAGCTTGCCATCGCGCAAACATTTGTTTGGAAACATTATGTTTAAAATCTTTATTAAACATAAATTGGGCAGCTTGACAATCAGTTTTAATTATAAAAAACTGGCTATATAAGTCATCCGAAAATTTTAAAACACATTTTACTATTGCAAAAATTTCTTTATCAACCATAGCATAATTTTTCTGACTATTATTCCATTTCCCAGAACAGAAACGAACAAGAATTTCTTGTTTATTTTTAGGATTATTTGTTTAAGAATACCACCATAACCTATATTAGAGGCATCAGTTTCAATAATGTTTTCCAAATTTGGAATTGAAAGCAGTAAACAAGGCAATTGTTTAACTCTATTCTTAATCTTAATAATAGCATGGGAGTAACTATCACTCCACGACTTAGGATCCTTTTTTAACCTATCATATAAGATAGCAGTATCCTGAGCAAGATTCTTATAATAAGAGAGATATAATTAAGACTACTTAAAAACCTTTCCAATTGGGTTTTGTTAGTTAATCTATCAGGAAATTTTTCAGCAGATTCAATACTTCTGTGATCATGAATAATTTTTCCTTTTTCAATAAAATGTCCTAAAAGTTTAATTTTAGTTTGAAACATAATTGTTTTTGATTTAAAAATAACTAAAACATTATTAATTATAACTTGTCAAAAAGTATTAAGATGTTTAAAATTGTTTTTTATAGTGTTAGAGAAAACAAGAATATCATCAATACAAATAATAATAAAATTACTATAAGAATTAAAAATATTATTCATAATTTTCTGAAATTCAGAAAGAGCATTTTTTAAACCAAAGGGCATAGCATTCCATTCATATTGCCCAAAAGGAACATTAAGAGTGGTTTTAAACTTATCTTTTTCTATAATTTGAATTTGCCAGTAGCTAGATTTTAAATCAAATTTAGAAAAGATATTAGCATCAAAAAGTCTATCTAAGAAATCCTTTCTTTTAGGAATGGGATATTTTATCCATTTAAGAATTTTATTAAGTGGTTTATAATTAATTACCAATCTAGGAGCACCACATTCTTGTTCATTATGTTTATTAACATAAAAGGCAGTGCAAGACCAAAGAGACTTGGTAGGTTGAGTAAAACCTTTCTGTAGTAAGGACTCAATTTTCTTCTTGCAGTAGACTAGATACTCAGAATTCATTTTATAAGGTCTAGCCTTTGTAGGAATATTACCATCAAAATTATCTTCATAAGAAAGAACAACGATATGGTTTTTCCTATCCCAAAAAGCATTAGGGTATTCATTACACATAGACAAAGAGAAAAAAAAAATTTCTTTTAGTTTAGGATTTGTTAATTGTTCATCAATATTAATACTAACGATTTCTTGTTTTAAAGAATTAAGGTGAGTAGTTTTAGCTTTAAGCAAATCCTCAATTTTATTAAGAACACTAGAGAAAGGTTCAGTTATAAACTGAAAATGTAAATCTCTACCTTCAAAAGTTCCTATAAAACCATTTTGATCAACCATTTTCAATGGGAATATTTTCTTTAAAAATGGAGTACCAAGAATTATTTGGTTAGAAATATTTTTAACTAATAAAAAGCTTAAAGGAATCAAAGTTTTATTTTTGCAGACAAAAGCTTTTGATAATTTAAAAATGATATCAAGATTTTCACCATTGGCAAAACGTAAAATATGAGAAGTTTTCTCAAAATACCTAGTAGGTATAAGACCTTCTTGGATATAGTTAAGGTCAGCACCACTATCAACTAAAGCAATCAATTCTTTTGAAAATTTATTATCAATCAAAAGATTAATTTTAATCAACCATTTCTTAGAAGTGACCATTTCTAATTTAGAAAGAAAATCATCACTTTATAAATTATTAAAAATATAATGACATCTATCAAACAAATTATCAAGATTATCAATTCTAGGTATTACCTATTTGCTCAGTGAAATTTCTAGTTTTCTCACTTTTTCTTCAAGAAATATATTATTCATTTTAATCTCTATAATTTCATTTTTTAAATTATTAACTTCTTGTTTTAAATCATCAACAGAAGTAGGACTACTCTTTTTATTCTTTTTTATCTAGCATTTTATATACGTCAGACATAGAATAAGGTTCATTATCCATATTATTAAAGATAAATTCATCAACATGTTTATTAACAGAAGAAGAAGAAGGGATATTATCAAATTAATCAATTATTTTTTATCTTAAAATAGGATTTTTTATTAACCAAAGAAACTCCAAAGCACTATTATTATCAATAATATTTAATTGATTATTAAACTGAGACATAAGTTTATATAAATCTTCACTATTAGATTTATTACTATTAGAATCACTATTAACACAAGACTCACCATTTTTACAAGGTCCACATTCAGATTCAGAACTATTAGCAAAATATTCATTCAAAGAATCAATATCAGAAGAAGAAGTATCACTTTTACTATCAGAAAATTCAAACAAAAGCTTATAAAGTACATCCTTTATACTATCATCAATATCAAGATTATTAATCTTTGATCTCATTTTAAACCTATCAGTATAGTGACCAACTTTACCACATTTGTAGCAAGCACCATAGTTTTTAAATTTCTTATAAAGTTTTTTATTAGACCTTTTATTTTCTTTTATTTTTTCCCTTTCTTTTTCTCTAACCTTCTTATGAGATTTTTTTCTATATTTTTTCTTTTTATAAAAAATATCTTTATCTTTTTGGGTTTTATTATCATTAACAAGTTTAGGAATATCCATTCCAAATTGACCACAAAATTGTCCTAATTATTTTTTCCCAGTTATATTATTACATTTAATTTGTTGGTTTAATTTTATTTCATTACATAAATTTAAACCCTCTTGAATACAATTTCCTATTAACTTACCATAAGTGAATTTATCATAGTTAATATTAACATTATTTTGCCTAAGTGTTTTTCTAACTCTTTCAACAAACAACGAAGGCAAACCATCAACAAATTTTGACTTCCAGTGAGAACTATTAGACTTTGGAAGTTCTAAAAATCTAGACAAGAAAGTATCTTTATACCACCTAAATGAGGTGAAACTCTGACATTTTAAACCATTAAGTAAAGTTCGAATATACTCAGAATTATTAGTCCATCTACCAGTAAAGTGTTCTATAATAGTAACAATTAAAGTATAAATAGCATTTTCAGTAGTATTACCAGCACTAGTACCTTCATGCTCTTATTTAATCATATTAAGAATTTCTTCCTTATTAGCCTGGGTTAAATAATTATCCCACCAACCTTTAAGTTGACCAATAAAACCAACAATTATCATTTTAGCAACAGTTTTATCAGAATTGTCATTATTCTTACAAATAGTAGAAAACATCAACATACGATGCACCAAATTATAAATATGATGTTTGGTAAAACCATCCAAATTCCACTCATAAATATTTTTACCAAAGTAGGAATTACTAAGAACTAAATCCTGCTCCTCATGCAAAACATCTTGGGGTGTGGGGTGAGGATAATAATAAGTTCTCATCTTAGGTCTATCAACATATTTTTGAAGTTTATTAACTTCTTCATTAATAGCATGTTGGTAAGATTCATCATCAACATTATTAAGAAGAGTAGAAATTCTAAGCTCAGCAAACTTTTTAGTTATTAACTTTTCAAGTTCAGATATATCTCTAAGTCTAAAATTATCAATTTATGGTTAAGGTTGGATACTAGGCATAGCAGTAGAATTAGGTAAATCAGAAGAAATAATAGTTTTATTAATTCTATCTTCTAAATCAACCATAAATTTATTAAATTTGTGAATATTATTAATGACAGTAGAAAGTTTTGATCAATAGTATGTAAACTTTCACCTAAAACATTAAGATACAAATTAGCATAATTCTATTGTTTTATAAGATTATTAATCTCCCCAGTAGTAACCGACATATAATCACTCATAACCATTTATTAAATGCAGTAAAATGAAGATTATTATTACCTTCAACATAAAAAGTTTCTTAAGGAGGAAAAACAATTTTGTGTTTTTTTACCATTCTCAAAGATATAAGTTCTTTGTAAAATAGAAATATAAGGTTCAATATAAGTAACCATGAACCAAGGAACAAAAGAAACTAATTGGTCCTTATCAGAAACAAATTTATAAAATTAATTTTTAAAATTAGTTTGTTGTTCTTTAGTAAAATTAACAAAAAACCAATCACAAAAGGATTTCCATCTATCCTTATTAAATTTAATTTTTATTAAATTTCTATCAGAAGAACCTAGACTAAAATCATATTGTTTTTAATCATTAAAAATATTATATTAAATGCAAGTATTTTTCACAAAAAAGTCCATATCAGACTCAGTAGGTTCTATAGAATCATCACTATTATTACCATTTAAAGGAACACCATGAACAATATTAGAAGGTGAAATTTTTAATCTCTCAAATCTAGTTTCAAGATTATTATCTTTCCTATTATTGAAAGTAGATTCTCTAATTTGAGAAGTAGAAGCATGTGATATGTCAGGGCTATCAACAGTATAATCTTTTGGATCAAGAAAAGAAAATGAAGATCTAGTAAATCTAGAAAATTTTAACAAATTATTAATATGAGGTCTAAATTTAATAGAAACATCTCTATCTGGATTTTGGATTATTTGTTTAACTTCAGTATCAATGATAGGTTGAACTAGGACTGCTTTTTTCATCATCCAATTATCAGGAAATTTAACCTCATCCCATTTAATTGGTCTTCTAATAGTAATATGAGATTGATAGAAATTAGTTTCAACTAAAATAGTTTCATTATTATTTTTATTAATCATTTTATACATAGGATTCAATATGTAAAGTGGTTTATAATAAATACGATAACAAATACAAATTATATCAGTATTTGGCATATAATTATAACCATGCAACTTAACATTCAAAGTAACAACATGTAAAATATTAACATCAGAAAGAGATAGTTGCAAATTTGGATAAACGTCAAAATAAACTGGGCCATGTGCCAAGCTGGACTGTATAATACCCATTATTGAATGCTTCCAATTTAAATTATGAGCATCACACAAAATAGCAACAAAACTATCAGGTAAATTATCAAGAGTAAGCGGCTTAAAACCTACTTGAATCAAACCAAAATGAAGAAAACAATATTCAGATCTATACTTATCAATATCAAATATATGCAATAACTGCAAAGAAATACCATCCTTATTAAGCAAAATAGACTCTTCTGTAGTTTTAAGAATTTGTTTTAAATCAATTTTTTCAAAAGTACCCATTTGATTAATTAATTTTGGATCCACTTTAGGAATGGTCCATTTATTAAGCAAATCAATATTTTTCGAAAGATTTGCAAATTTTTTATGTTTATCCAAATTTGCAACTATCTCTTTCTGATGTTAATATTTTACATCCTGTCACTTTGAATGTTAAGTTGTATGGTTATAATTATATGTCAAATACTGAAACAATTTGCATTTGTTATCATATTTATTATAAACCACTTTACACATTGAATCCTATGTGTAAAATGATTAATAAAAATAATAATTAAACTATTTTAATTGAAACTAATTTCTATCAATCTCATATTACTACTAGAAGACCAATTAAATGGGATGAGGTTAAATTTCCTGATAATTGGATGATGGAAAAAGTAATCCCAGTTCAACCTGTCATTAATACTGAGGTTTAACAGATAATTCAAACTCTAGATGGAGATGTTTCTATTCAGTTTAGATATAATATTAATAATTTGTTAAAATCTTCTAGATCTACTAGATCTTCATTTTCTTTTCTTGATCCAATAGATTATACTGTTGCTAGCCCTGACATATCACGTGCTTCTACTTCTCAAATTAGAGAATCTACTTTCAATAATAGGAAAGATAATAATCTTGAAACTAAAATTGAGAGATTAAAAATTTCACCTTCTAATATTGCTAATGGTGTTCCTTTAAATGATAATAATAGTGATGATTCTATAGAACCTACTGAGTCTGATATGGGCTTTTCTGTGAAAAATACTCACATTTAATTCAATATTTTTAATGATTAAAATCAAATATGATTTTAGTCCAGGTTCTTCTGATAGAAATTTAATAAAAATTGAATTTAATAAGGATAGATGGAAATCCTTTCGTGATTGATTTTTTATTAATTTTACTAAAGAACAACAAACTAATTTTCAAAATGAATTTTATAAATTTGTTTATGATAAGGACCAATTAGTTCCTTTGTTCCTTGGTTCATGGTTACTTATGTTGAACCTTATATTTCTATTTTACAAAGAACTTATATCTTTGAGAATGGTAAAAAATGCAAAACTATTTTTCCTCCTCAAGAAACTTTTTATGTTGAAGGTAATAATAATCTTTATTTTACTGCATTTAATAAAATGGTTATGAGTGATCATATGTCGGTTACTACTAGGGAGATTAATAATCTTATAAAACAACAAAATTATTCTAATTTGTATCTTAATGTTTTAGGTGAAAGTTTATATACTATTGATCAAAAACTTTCTACTGTCATTAATAATATTCACAAACTTAATAAATTTATGAGTGATTTAGAAGATAGAATTAATAAAACTATTACTTCTTCTAATTTACCTGATTCTACTATTATGCATAGTATCCAACCTCCACCTAAAATTGATAATTTTAAACTTAGAGATATGTTTGAAGTTGAAAATTAATACTAAAATGTTTGCTGAGTTTAGAATTTCTACTCTTAATAATAATATTGATGATGAATCTTACCAACATGCTATTAATAAAAAAGTTAATAAACTTCAAAATTATGCTGATAGACCTACGATGAGAACTTATTATTATCCTCGCCCCACACCCCCAAGATGTTTTGCATGAGGAGCATGATTTAGTTCATAATAATTCCTACTTTGGTAAAAATATTTATGAGTGGAATTTGGATGGTTTTACCAAACATCATATTTATAATTTGGTGCATCGTATGTTGATATATTCTACTATTTGTAATAATAATGGCAATTCTAATAAAATTGTTGCTAAAATGATAATGATTGGTTTTACTGGTCAACTTAAAAATTGGTAGGATAATTATTTAACCTAGGTTAATAAGGAAGAAATTCTTAATATGATTAAACAAGAGAATGAAGGTACTAGTGTTGGTAATACTACTGAAAATGCTGTTTATACTTTAATTGTTACTATTATAGAACACTTTACTAGTAGATGAACTAATAATTCTGAGCATATTAGAACTTTGCTTAATGGTTTAAAATGTCAGAGTCTTACCTTATTTAGGTGGTATAAAGATACTTTCTTATCTGGAGTTTTAGAACTTCCAGAGTCTAATAGTTCTCACTGGAAGTCAAAATTTGTTGATGGTTTGCCTTCGTTGTTTGCTAAAAGAGTTAGAAAGACACTTAGGCAAAATGATGCTAATATTGACTATGATAAATTCACTTATCATAAGTTAATAGGAAATTGTATTCAAGAGGGTTTAAATTTATGTAATGAAATAAAATTAAACCAACAAATTAAACATAATAATATAACTAAGAAAAAACAGTTAGGACAATTTTGTGGTCAATTTGGAATGGATATTCCTAAACCTGTTAATGATAATAAAACCCAAAAAGATAAAGATATTTTTTATAAAAAGAAAAAATATAGAAAAAAATCTCATAAGAAGGTTAGAGAAAAAGAAAGGGAAAAAATAAAATAAAATAAAAGGTCTAATAAAAAACTTTATAAGAAATTTAAAAAATATGGCACTTGCTACAAATGTGGTAAAGTTGGTCACTATACTGATAAGTGTAAAATGAGATATAAGATTAATAATCTTGATATTGATGATCATATAAAGGATGTACTTTATAAGCTCATGCTTGAATCTTCTGATAGTGAAAATGACACTTCTTCTGTTGAAATTGATTCTTTGAATGAATGTTTTGCTAATATTTCTGAATCTAAATGTGGACCCTGTAAAAATGGTGAGTCTTGTGTTAATAGTGATTCTAATAGTAATAAATTTGATAGTGAAGATTTATATAAACTTATGTCTTAGTTTAATAATCAATTAAATGTTATTGATAATAATAGTGATTTAGAGTTTCTTAGGTTAATAAAAAATCTTATTTTAAGATAAAAAAATAATTGATCAATTTGATAATATCCCTTCTTCTTATTCTGTTAATAAACATGCTGATGAATTTGTCTTTAATAATAAGGATAATGAACCTTATTCTATGTCTGAAGTATATAACATGCTAGATAAAAGGAATAAGAAGAGTAGTCCTACTTCTGTTGATGATTTAAAATAGGTAGTTAATAATTTAAAAAATAAAATTATAGAGATTAAAAGGAATAATATATTTCTTGAAGAAAGAATGAGAAAACTAGAAATATCACAGGGTAAATAGGTAATACATAGAATTGATAATCTTGATAATTTGTTTGATAGTTTTCATGTTATTTCTAATAATTTACAACGTGATGATTTTCTTTCTAAATTAGAAATGGTCACTTCTCAGAAATGGTTGATTAAAATTAATCTTTCGATTGATAATAAATTTTTAAAAGAATTGATTACTTTAGTTGATAGTGGTGCTGACCTTAATTGTATCCAAGAAGGTCTTATACCTACTAGGTATTTTGAGAAAACTTCTCATATTTTATGTTCTACCAATGGTGAAAAACTTGATACCAATTTTAAATTATCAAAAGCTTTTGTCTGCAAAAATAAAACTTACATTCCTTTAAGCTTTTTATTAGTTAAAAATATTTCTAACCAAATAATTCTTGGTACTCCATTTTTAAAAAAAAATATTCCCTTTGAAAATGGTTGATCAAAATGGTTTTATAGGAACTCTTGAAGGTAGAGATTTACATTTTCAGTTTATAACTGAACCTTTCTCTAGTGCTCTTAAAAAAATTGAGGATTTGCTTAAAGCTAAAACTACTCACCTTAATTCTTTAAAACAAGAAATCGTTAGTATTAATATTGATGAACAATTAACAAATCCTAAACTAAAAGAAAAAAATTCTTTTCTTGAAAATCAATTCTCTTTGTCTATGTGTAATGAACACCCTAATGCTTTTTGGGATAGGAAAAACCATATCGTTGTTCTTTCTTATGAAGATAATTTTGATGGTAATATTCCTACAAAGGCTAGACCTTATCAGATGAATTCTAAGTATCTGGTCTACTACAAGAAGGAAATTGAGTCCTTACTGCAAAAATGTCTTATTAAACCTACCAAGTCTCCTTGGTCTTGCACTGCCTTTAATGTTAATAAACATAATGAACAAGAATGTGGTGCTCCTAGATTGGTAATTAATTATAAACCACTTAATAAAATTCTTAAATGGATAAAATATCCCATTCCAAAAAGAAAGGATTTGCTTGATAAACTTTTTGATGCTAATATCTTTTCTAAATTTGATTTAAAATTTGGCTACTAGCAAATTCAAATTACAGAAAAAGATAGGTTTAAAACCGCTTTTAATGTTCCTTTTGGGCAATACGAATGGAATGCTATGCCCTTTGGTTTAAAAAATGCTCTTTCTAAATTTCAGAAAATTATGAATGATATTTTTAGTTCTTATAGTAATTTTATTATTGTTTATATTGATAATATTCTTGTTTTCTCTAATACTATAGAAAACCATTTTAAACATCTTAATATTTTTTGACAAGTTATAATTAATAATGGTTTAGTTATTTCTAAATCAAAAATGATTATGTTTCAAACTAAAATTAAACTTTTAGGACATTTTATTGAAAAAGGAAAAATTATTCTTGTTCATAGAAGTATTGAATTTGCTGAAAGATTTCCTAATAGATTAACTGATAAAACCCAATTGCAAAGGTTTTTAGGTAGTCTTAATTATATCTCTCCTTATTATAAGAATCTTGCTCAGGATACTGCTATCTTATATGATAGGTTAAAAAAGAATCCTAAGCCATGGAGTGATAGTCACACCCATGCTATTATTAAGATTAAGAATAGAGTTAAACAATTGCCTTGTTTAATGCTTTCATATCCAAATTGGGAAAACATTATTGAAATTGATGCCTCTAATATAGGTTATGGTAGTATTCTTAAACAAATAATCCTAAAAATAAACAAGAAATTCTCATTTGTTTCTGTTCTGGAAAATGGAATAATAGTCAGAAAAATTATGTTGCAGTTGCTAAAGAAATTTTTGCAATGGTAAAATGTGTTTAAAATTTCAAGATAACTTATATAACTAGTTTTTATAATTAAAACTGATTGTCAAGCTGCCCAATTTATGTTTAATAAAGATTTTAAACACAAAGTTTCCAAGAAAATATTTGCGGGATGGCAAGCTTATTAAGCCCCATTTGATTTCAAAATTATTTATAAAAAAGGGATAGATAATAGTCTTCCTGATTTTTTGACTCGTGAATTCTTCCAAGGTCAATGATTTCTTATAATAGAGAAAGAGGTGCTAATCCCTTCTCTAATAGAGAAGGATGAGGTTCAAATTTTGCTATTCCAAGGCTGCTTATACCACATGGAAATAAATGCTTATAGCTTCAAATATTTCACAAGGATCATATGCTTCTCAAACCTCTAACCCAGACCCTGTCCAATCTAACCCCTTATTTGCAGAATTTCTGCAATTTAAACAATTCAAGGAAAGTTCTAATACGACTTTCGATTCCAGCCAATCCGCCCCTAGTAAGCCTAAAGGATCTAATAGACCTTCTAATCCTTCTTTTGTTGATATAGCCGCAAATACTACCACCTCTGTTGATGAGGATTCCCTCACAAAATTTGAACAAAAAGACCACAAGGATATAATAATGATCCTTGAACACAGTGATCTCAAATGGAAAAATGATTCTTGGATAATAATCCAAAGATATCTTGATTCGGCAACATATGCTGCTGGTTCTTATAAACCTCAATCCTATTTCAAAAAATATTTTTATTACTACAAGCTCTTATGAGATAAATCATTGTTTCCCAAGCTCATAGGATAAGCTTGTGTTTAATTTCTCTAAAATTATAATTAAAAAAATTATTTTGATCGAGGAGTGGGGAATATCCTCACTAAAAGAAAAAGTTAATAAAGTTATTTATAAAGTTTAACTTTTGGGATTATACCCAAGTTTTTCAAAATGTATTTTTATATGAAAATCTAAGAAGAAAACATACTTGGTTTTTGAAAATCTGCCCTGGGGTTTATAAATCCTAAATTCCAAATTGGTTTTTAAACTGGTGGAAATCCTATGGTCCTACTCATAATATTCTCTCGGAGCAATTCCGTCATGTTTTTGATCAATGGGTCAAGTTTTCTCCTAAACTCCAAGAGGCTGAAGCTGAGAATCAGATGGTTCATATCAAGGTAGCAATGTTCTTTTTCATGGAATTTTCCATCCCCTAGATCTGGGAATGGATTTCAGAAATTGGTTATACTAAAGATAATATCCCATGCCTTTTTAGAACCTTTTATATAAAGTGGTGGAACAAGATATTATAGATTGATAAGGCTATGGGTAAAATTGAAGGCCAAGAGACCTTGGATAATATTATCAAGGTAACAAAAGTTAATATGGAAAATATCAAAAAAGATAAAAAGAAAGAAGCAACTTCAATTTTGGGGAAAGCTTATGAAAAAATCAAGATGCGAAAAGAAAAATTATCTAAAGCCGATCTTCTTAAAGAAGTGCTTGAAATGGTTCAAGAAGAGCTAAAAGATCAATTCTTTGATGTGGAGGAAAATGAGTCCTCAAGTGATATAGGCGACACAGTGTCAATGGCAACTTTGTCAAAATCAAAAAACTGATGAAAATTATTTTGGATGCTTAGCTAGAGAATCTCAGAATTCGAATGATGATATACCATCATATTATGAACAAGCTTTGGTTGCTATGCTTGAATCTCTCATAAAAGAGAGTCAGTCATAATATGACGACTGCAATGACATCATATTACAGTTTGAGTGGTCAAAACCGTTGTAATCCTAATAATGTTGTAATAAGATAGAAATAGTTGTTTGAATAATTTAGACACTGTTTTGCCTTTTACTTTTACTATTTCAGATTCAAAAATTTTGAAATCCACACAATATTCTACTTTTACTATTCAAACTTCAGAATAATATTTTGAAATATGTAATAGTTTCTTTTCTTTTCTATTTAAGGCTCTAAACTATATAGATAGGGGGAGCCAAGTTTTAAAGTTTTAAGAGTTCATATTTTTGCCAGAAGTTTATTTTGTAGTTTGTAAACATCTTTATAATTTATTTTTTGTAAATTAATAAATTTTTTGTAAGTTGATTAAAGCTTCTATCCTTTGGTGCTGTGCGACCCAAGGTTAGTTTCCTTTTAATTTATTTTCTTTTGTGATACCCTAGTCTAATTGAAGGCTAAGGGATTTTGTGTTAAACAACTATGAGTTAAATACCTCCTATATTATTATGGTCATTATTGAATAGGCTTGTGCTGAAGGTTTTAGATTTATTAAATGAGTTAGCCAAACAGGTTTTGAAGTTTGACACCTATCTATATATTTGTCTCTGTGTTATACCTTGTTTGCCTGTGTTAGTTGGGAATGGCATTGAAGGGCATTTGGGTATTGAGCCAGATATATGTGATGGGAGGTCAAATACATGTAAAAAGTTTTGCTTTGCCTGGATTCCGACTATTTGTTGGA
>JACGDI010005309.1:87804-112016 GCA_014898725.1 Jacaranda copaia | reverse complement strand
TTTAACTAAGGCCATTTCAGTCATTTTAATTAGGTGGGGAGTGAAGTCAAAATTGAAACTTCATATGGAGAGTGCAAATTAAGAAACACTTAGGTGGGAACTGGATGCTAAAGTAAAAATGAATTTGATGATTTTAAATGAGTTTCCCTTTTTTCATTTCATTCCGTTGAAGTATTTTCAAGTATGCATGATCATTAAAAGTAAATCATGAAACCATCATTATGTTGGCTACTTGCACTAAATTTCCTCCCAACAGACCTATTCTGTGCATCGCTACGCTGCCTGTGAATACTAATTAGATTTGATATAATAGACTACTAATTCTTAATTTGAAGGACATTGCAACAAGAAATAATAATGTAATAAATTATCATTGTACATAAAGTATTGTAATAAAACATAATAAAAGACAAATATGATAATTACCAAATCAATCCTGTTGTGGTTTTCTCAATTAGTACTAATCCCTTTAATAATTTCTTTTATCAGATTCCTTAGGATGTAAAAGAATAGTATTCTACTTTATTCATGATTCATTTTATGAACACTTTGTATAATTTCATTTTTTAGCTAATAAAGAGGTTGAGATCGACATTTGACCCTTGTCTAGACATAGTTTTTCTTTCCAACTTTTTCTATACATGCTAATATATTATCACTTAGGTTATACAACATAAGTCAGTAAAATGGTTAACTAGTAAATTACAATCTTCTTTATATCTATATATATTTGATAGGAGAATTTAATACATACAATTAATTAATGAAAACATTAATTGAAAGAGAGAAAAATAAATTTAAAAAATATATGTTGCAACTCAGAAAGACTAATTAGTAATAATTTAAAAATACCCACAAAATGGTTTAATGAAAGAACACAAGATTTAACATAGTTCAACAATGTGCTTACTTCACTTGACAAATAAAATAATTTTATTGATCTCAAATCAAGTGTCAAGTACAAATTCAAGTTCCACAAATCTCACGAAAATACCAAACATTTTCTTTCTAACCTCTGTTTGAGATAAAAATCTCAAAAATAATCCAAAAGTACTTTGAGCAGGTTTATTTTTTAGGAGCAGGAGAAAAATCGATTAAATATGGTTTGGGTCAACAAATGGCCCATTGTGCCTCATTTGTGTGCTCGGTGGCACAACCGTTGCGGCCAGACGCACACAGCATGCAATTCTACCAAGATTGATAGTAACTCCCGCACTTGGGCATAGGCTGATCACACACAGGTGCTGGGGTGTCTACTTGACCGGAGCCCGAGGGCCCTTTGCATGCCCCCCAGTGTCCAGCCCGTTTCTATCGGTCATCCTTCGTTTCTGCACAGTTTCAATCCTATCTCACCATTTTCGCACCATTTTCTTTGTTTCTCGCCATTTCTTCATCATTTTTGCCGTTTCTTGCTATTTTTATCATTTTCAACTTGAATTTTAAGGCACACGCAACAATATCCATATTGACTTGAAATTCTCTGTCTATATTATCTTTGTATCCCTCAAAGGGCAATTATTTGAGTCTACAATTGTTTATCAAATCTAAGTAATGCTCAAATTTGATTCCTGAAATGGTTTTTGTCAACAACATATATGTCGGATTATTCTTAGTCCTAGCCTTGTCAACCAAGGCAACACCTTGAGACACTATATCTAGGACAAAGTGATACCTCACATCAATGTGTTTTGTTTATTCATGAAATGCTTGATTCTTTGACAAGTGTATAGATCTATGACTATCACAAAATACTACAATAATATCATAACTCATACCTATATAATCAATCAACCCTTTAGCCAAATGCATTCCTTCATACCTTCAGCTAAAGCCATATACTCAACCCCTCATATATGTAATGCAATTGATGATTGCAAAGTCACCTTCCAAATAATAGTACACCCCAAAACACAAAATATATAGCTTTTCATATACCTTTTACTGTCCAAATTTTGGCATTATCTGCATCTACAACCCATATAGCCAACAAGTCTAGCAGTAGATTCAATTGACTATACATCAAACATCTACATGTAGAGCCTCTTAGATACCTCAAATCCATTTCATTGCTTGCTAATGCATTTCTCCATCTTGTGTATGTACCTGTTTACAACACTAACAACATGTCAAATATTTGGCTTAGTGCACACCATAGCGTATATCAAACTATCAATTGTATTAGCATATGGCATATTAAACATGTGCTCCATCTTCTTCTTAGTACTCGATAATAGATTTGATGAGAGCTTGAAATAAGCTGCAAGTGGTGTACTAATGGCTTAAACTTATCCATCCCAAAATACTGTAGTACTTTCTAAATATATTTTTGCTAAGATAGGTACAATAACCTAGAGTTCTATCTCGGACAATCTCCAAGCCCAATATCCTCTTTGCACTATCCAAATCCTTCATGTTAAATTCTTCACTCAACTGAGCCTTTAACACATTAATCTCAAATATGTTTCTAGAGGTAATCAATATACCATCAACATAAAGCAACAAATAAATGAGAAGACCATAACTACATGTTTTATGATATACACAACAATCATAAATGCTTTTAGTGCACCCAATCTTAGTAATAAATATTTCAGACCTCTTATACCATTACCTTGGAGACTACTTCAAGCCATACAAAAACCTTTTTAAAAGGCATGCTTGATTTTCCTTTCCAGAAATAATGAATCCCTCTAGTTGACTTTTGTAAATATGTCTCTCTAACTTACCATACAAGAATGTCATTTTCACATCCATCTGCTCAAAGTTTATATCAAATAAAGCTACCATGGCAAGTAACACACAAACAGAGGTATGCTTTACAACTAGGGAGATCACCTCATGAAAGTCAACTCCCTCTCTTTGCGTAAAGCCCTTAGTAATCAATCGTGTCTCATAGTGAGCATCCTCAACCCTGGGAATTCCTTTTTTTCTCTTGTAAATCCATTTGCACCAAATAATTTTCTACCTATTTGGTACATCAACCAGCTCCCATTTATGTAGAGACTCTATCTCTTTACTCATAGCAACTATCCATTTATCAGAATCTGGATGAGAAATGAACTTTCTGTATGTAATTGGAATATCTCCCACAAACTCCTTAGCCAAATTTAAAGCATAAGCAACTAGAGCTGAATATGCAAATTATTGTGGTGGTTTGATATATCTCATCTCTCTATTGTGAGCCAAATGGTAGTTCTATAATGAATCAGTTTCTTGTTGCAGATTAGGTGATAATGAGATCTCATCAGCTTCATCTATCACCTTTTCTTTCCTTTTTAAATCTTGTGGAGTGTCAATCTCAACCTTACCTTTTTCTTAACACTCTCTTGATGACTTTCACCCTGCTCATCTTTCTTCAATATGGAAAACTCATCGAACGTCACATCTCTACTAATAATCACCTTCAAGCCCTTGTTACCAGTATACCTCAAATGATAATCCTTGACTTTATCTGCATAGCTTAGAAATATGCATTTCCTTGCCCTCAGCTCAAGCTTCTCATCATGAACATGAGCATAGGCCAGACACCCAAATACTCTCAGATTTGAGTAATCAGTAAAGGCCTTGACCAAACTTTCATGTCTTGTAGTCTAAAATAATTGATACCTATGCGCCAAATAACACGTAGTATTTATAGCATTAGCCTAAAACTCCTTGGACAATCCAGCATTAAAAAGTCTATGTCTAACTCTATCCAAAATAGTCCTGTTCTACAACTCAATTCTGTGGTGTATGAACAACTGTGCAATGCCTCACAATCCTCTCCTTATTACAAAACTCCTAAAATTCCTTATTGCAAAACTACAAGCTATTGTTAATTCTCAAGCATTTGATCTTTTTCCCAGTCTGCTTCTAAGCTAAGGTCTTCCACCACTTGAAATTGACAAATACATCATCCTTATGTTTCAATATGTATACCCGTACTCTAAGTGAGAAGTCATCAATGAATGTTAACATGTATTTAGCACCACTATTTGAGGAAACTTGAGAAAGGCCATGAATATTTGGGTGAATGTAATCCAAGGTGCTCTTGATCCTATGAATTGTGATGCTAAACTTTACCATGTGTAGCTTTCTAAGAATATACTATTCATAAAAATCAGCTCCCCAATTTTTCTCCATAAAGCAAACCCGGTTTGCTCAACTCTGACATTTTCCTCTCTCTCATATGCCCAAGCTGCATATGCCACAACCTCATAATATTATTGAGCGATGAAGAAACTACTCCAGTAGCAAAAAATATACTACCTTGCAATATGTAAAGGCCATTCTTTTTATCCCCCCTTCACGATTAGTAGAGCACCTTTTGAGACCTATAAAACTCCATCTTGAGCTTTATACTCACACTCGTTCTTATCTAACATGTCCAGTAAAATTAGATTCTTCTTTAAATTCAAAACATGGTGTACATCTATCAGTATCCTCACAATCCCATTGTATATTCTGATACTCACTGTGCCGATCTCTACAACTCTGCAAGATGCATCATTTCCCATGAGCACTTTACCACTATTGTATTTCTGATAAGTGATGAACTAAACCTTTTGTGAGCACATATGGTAGGAACAACTGCTATCTAAAATCCACTCGAAACTTAGAAGACTCTCAATAACATTGAGAACAAGTGCTCCATTAGACTCATCCTCAACAATTGCAGCAACACCATCCTATTTTTGATAAAAAAAAAAATTCACCCAAATCCTTTGCCTTTCCATATTTTAGGCAATTTTGTTTCCAATGCCTTTTTTCTTCCTCACCAATAGCATTTATCATTTGATTTAAGCTTACCTTAGGACTTAGATTGGCATCTACTCTTTCCCCTTTCTTTCGATTTCCCCTTTGCAACCAATTTTTTCCCACTTTCACAATCATTATTGCCTAGGACATGCCTTCTCAATTCATTCGAATTCAATAAGGCCTTTACACCCTCCATTGATATTGTATCTCTCATACAATAAAGTAGTAACCAAGTGCTCAAACGATTTAGGCAGAGAACACAAAAGAATTAATGCTTGATCTTCATACTCAACTTGTACATTTATAATAACAAGATCCAATATCACCTTATTGAAATAATCAATATGCTAAGCAATAGATATACAATCTTTTTTCCTAATGGTGTACAACCACTATTTTAGATACATCTAATTTGTAAGGGACTTTGTGATATACAAACTTTTCAATTTTGATCACAATCCTGCTAATGTATTCTTTATAGTAACCTCTCTCAGTACATTATCTGCCAGCGATAATACCAAAGTATCATAATTCATCACCATAAATTCATCCTTGTCCTCATATGAAAGCGTTTCTGGTAAGAAATATTTACCTATAGGCTCTCTATAAACCTTATTGACATAGGAGGACGAGCACCTTCATCTTCCATAGCCCAAAATTGTTCTTTCCATCAAATTTCTCTACCTCATATTTCATCGTGGACATCTTGATCAATTTGGCTCATCATACCTATTTGTTGTAACCTAGAAAAACCAAATTATAATAATTTGAAAATACTCACAAAGTTATTCAATGAAAGAACACAAGAATTAATGTGGTTTGGCAATGTGCCTCCTCTATCCAACAAAGAGATGGATCTTATTGATATCGAACCAAGTGTCAAATACAAATTTAAGTCTCACAAATTTCACAAAAACACCCAACACCCTTGTTCTGACATCCGTTTGAGAGAAAAATCCCAAAATTAGTAGACTACTTTGAATAGGGTTATTATTCAAAAATGAGAAAAAATCGATTAAATATGAGTTGGGGTTGAAAAATGACCCATTGGGCCTTCACGATGCAACCCTACGCTAAACCATTGCACACAGGGTGCACAGCACGTAATTTTGCCAGATAGGCGGTAGCTCCTATGGTTGGGCACCTAACGCATGCCCTATTTCCTATTGGGAGCGCCTGCTACTACTAGCCATCCACCATTTGTTGTCTTGCTGTTTCGCAGCGTTTTCGCTGTCTCTCGTTGTTTCTTTATCATTTTCACCATTTTTTGCTATTTTCATTATTTTCAACTTGAATTTTGCAAACTCAATAATATAAATATTTGATAAAAATAATTTTTAATCCATGTGCCATGAGTGGATATAATGCAAATCCATAAGCAATATATATATATATATACATATAAAATATGAATAAAGTGATAAATTAATGTGAAAGGATACATTTTTTTGAGATTCCCATTCTATTTTGTTTACAATAAAATAATTCTGAATATTTTTGTTTTGAAGTAATTGTATGCATGGACTTTCATTTGAATTTATTATGAATATTTCAGGTCTTGGTTTTTAAGTTTGAATATTTAAATATATAATTAATTTATGGTCTTAAACGGATAATTAGTTTCACATGAACCATGCAATATATATTATGATTTAGAGTTTGAAAACACTTATAATTGGCATTCATCCTTGCTGATGTGGGTATATTTAAAAAAAATAATTATACTACAGTAGCAGGAGTTTTTGAGTTTGAATTCCATCAACGTAACAGGAGTGTCAGAATCTATTGGTTTATTATTTCTGTGTATTACTATTTGATATATTAATGTTATGAAGTACTTATTTAGTTAATATATATTAAGTTTAAAATTTAGAAATAATAAATAATACATATTTAACCCTTTCCCTCAAAAATGAAAAATTTACACTTGCTAAAAATGCTAATAGTACAAGGAAGCAAACAACATAATTTCTGAAGAAAACTCAACAAATTGAATAATAAAATTTATAAACAGTCAACCAGGTGTTTGACAAAGTTTATTAAAAAATTTTATAAGTTTTTATATTCCATCAGATATTTTGGAGCTTATAAGATATCATATCTTATTTTTAAAATAAGTTGTTGAAGTGTTTGGTAAAATAAAAAATTTAAAACTTATAAAATATTAGTAATAGATAGTAATTTTGTGATTAAAATGGTTAATATTGAAGGAATATGTTAAAAATTTGAAAATAAGTTAAAATCTCCTTACTTTTTCTAAAAGAGTTTATAAGATCCTAACATCTTATTTTAAAATCTTATAAAAAAATTTACTAAAATATTTTTTAACATCTTATAAGATATTTTAAGGAGCTCATTAGCTCATTTAAACATGGTCTTAGCAATGATGGATAATTTTTGAGATTTCAGTCCATATATATAGACAAAAATTTCCTTTTAAAATATGTAGATCAGCGCAAAGAAGATTTTATCTAAACTTACAAAAATTTTCTTTCAAAAAATATACATGTTCGTTGGAAATCAAAACAATGCACTTAACCAAAGGGTTAATTTTTTTTCTTCATTAATGTAATACTTCAATTTTAGAGGGGTATTATTATAAAAAAAAAAAAGCACATTTTATATCCTCCAAATACCATATTGTACTTTTAAGCTATCAACCGCAAGAATTTCCCTAGAAAAATTCATTTCACAGGATTAGTGGCAACGGCTAGTCCTTCAAATCCTTAATTCATTGGAGACTTCACTAGACTTATTCAAGGATAAATATGTGTAGTCTTTTTTCTCACCTCAAATGTCAACATTTTTATTTGATTTTGCAGGATATTTTTATTTTCTTCTTTTTTTCTTATCAAAACTTAAAGTCCAAATTACTATCGGATAAAAGTTTTTAGTTATTTTCATGTTAATGTTAATTTTGTCCATTGCTATATGTTTTGTCCATTATTCTACCAAATACTTTTAGTTTCCATTATCAAAATACAATATTTGATATGTCTAACATGATGCATGTAATAAGTTCCGTATAATATCAAGAACAATTGAGTAGTTAATTGTCCTAATAGTATTACTACTACAATTATATGTGTGAGGTCCAAATTTAAATTCTAATAAACCTTTTGTATATGCCAATGTGTAAATTAAAAAATACAATGTCGATAACAAATGATTACACCTTAACAAAATATATATATGTCTGTATACATAAAATTAAAGTAGAATTTTAATTATATTAAAATCTTGGTCAGGTGAAATTAAAAAGTTTTCTAGTGTTATGCATGGAGCTAGTGCTCTTCTAATTTTCAATTAGATATTTTTAAAATTTTAGAAGAATTTTCATATATATATATATATATATGTATCTATACAAGCTTTGTTTTTATTTGCCCCTCCTTCAAACCCTTGGCTTTATTTCTCATCTCATTCACTTTTCCATTATTTTAAAAACATATTTTTCACACTTGTATATATATATATATATGTATATATACAAGAGTAAAAATATTTTGGAGTATTATTTCATTTTTTGTATAAATTTGTTGGCATATATTTAATCTGCATATTTTCTTAAAAATTAATTTTAAAATTCTCAATGTATTTGAGCACAATAGGTATTTTATGCTAGTTTTAATATATGTGCCAATACTGCTGCATTTTAATTTTGGGTCAAGATTTGAAATGGGTTAAAAATATGAATTTGAAAAAATGAAAAGAAAAAAACAGTTGTTGAGATCTGGATATGACGCATACTTATTGTATTGAAATTATTAAAATCAAAAGCACAAGAGGTGGGAATTTTGTGGCAATGTTTGGGAGTGTTTTTCCGAATGAAATTATCCCGGAGAAATATGGTCAAACATATGGCCTATTTTTCTTCAATTTCTTTATAATTAATATTCTCGAAAAGTCCATATTCTTCCATTAAAATAACCAAATACCCTTTTCATTTTTCATTCCCCATTATTTTGACCAAGCACAGTGCTTGTCCTGTCTTTTTAGTAGTCCTCTCTCTCTCTCTCTCTCTCTCTCTCTCTCTCTCTCTCTCTCTTCATTCAATTATGTATACATATCTATACTATTACATATAGCACAGTTTTGTGCTTATCTAATTGTGTAATTTTGAATCTAATTGTGCAATTTTTGCCAAATATCAAATTCTTAGAATTTTGAGTATTTTATTCAATTAAAAAAATTATTAATCATTAATTATTATCTATAGTCTATATGATTGTATCTTATCTTTAATCTTTTTTAATCCAAAATTTAAAATGTATTTGATAATTTTTATTTGGTAGAGGATTTGATATTATCTATGTGATACTATATATATATATATATATACATATTGATGAGATAATATCAAAGATGTTTAGATGTATTAAAACTCTTAGGGCCATTTGTTTTCATTTTCTAAAGCATTTTCATTTCTTCCTCAAAATGAAAATAGAAAACTATCAACTTTTTTACTATTTTCTTATACATTTTTATTCGCAAAACATTTCTTTTTGCATTCTCTCTCCATTTTTGTACCTATTCCCCCCTATTATTACTTATATCTTTTTTTTTTATCTTCCCAATACTTCTCAACTATCATTCACCACAAAAATATTATTTTATATTATTTTTTCAAATAAATACACATCACATCATTAATTCAAATTTAAATTCAAATTCAAAAATTTTCTTCCTTTTAATATAAAAACACCCAGCATTTAAATACATATCATTTTCACGCCTATATAAACCTATAATTTTCTAAAACACAACTAAATACGACTTCATTTTCTACCACCACTATTCTAAGGGCTTGTTTGCTTCATATGATAAGGCATGATAGGTACATTTTCAAGCCTTATTTTTTGTTTGCTTTACATTTTTGTGGCCCATGATACCTTCGCAGCCCGACATGTATCATGGGCCAAGCTAGTTTATGGATCAGGCCAAGATAGCTTGATTCATTTTTTTATCTTTTTAAATTTAATATGATAAGGAATGAAAAAGTCATTCTTGCCCCTCGTATCAAATCCTACAACCATATTTTGGAAATTTACTTTCTTAGAAGTTAGAACATTTTGAACATTATAAAGTATAATCACATTGAGTAATCTTGCCAACCAAACATTATATAGTGTCAAGTGTGGAATATCACCAATTTCTAAAATCAAAGCAAATAATAGATTATATGGTATTGGATATGATTTCTAGTTTATGTATCATTAGTATATGAATCTTGCCTAATCTTGTATGCCCAAAAAAAACAAGCCCTAACTAACTTTTCACTAAAAACTGAAAATGACTCCAGAAAATAAAACCGAATA
This sequence comes from Jacaranda copaia, assembly GCA_014898725.1. Lineage (NCBI taxonomy): Eukaryota > Viridiplantae > Streptophyta > Magnoliopsida > Lamiales > Bignoniaceae > Jacaranda > Jacaranda copaia. The sequence continues at coordinate 101,961 of JACGDI010005309.1, read as the reverse complement.
GGCCCTTATACTTTATATACCTAAGTACAATTTAAAAAATAAAAGCACATTCAAGTCTCAAATAACTCTCATTTAATATTTCAATTTCACATCTTGAAGAAGAGAAATTACAAAGTATCTCCATATGAATTTCTCTATGTAAGTAAAGAAAAAGATATTGCTATTTAGTTATATCATTGATTTTATTGTTGATGTTTTAATTGTATGTTTTATTCATTATATGAAATTGATTAACTTTAGGTATAGATATAATTCATGTGCAAGATAGAAGGAATATTACAAGAATCAAGAAAAATATTAAATATTTGTGATTAAATTACATCAAAATCACAAGGTTGGTTGTTTTTTTTAAGCTATTTAAAGATATTATCTTTTGACATATTTAATTTATGAGTTTTGTGGAATAGGCAATTTTCTCAATTATGATAATATTTTTTTTTATTAATTAGACACCATATTCAGTGATGTTCATCCACTGTATGATTATCTACTTTATTGTAAAAACAAAAAATAATTTCATTTAAATATTAATATGTGTAAATAAGTGGAGAATTGTTTGTACATATATCAATGAAACTTGGTGGTTTTAATCAATTTTTGATAAAGATATTTACTTCAGCATATAGTGACTAAGGATGATGGGCAATAGCAAGCAATCCAATTTTTTTATTCTTAAAATTAATTTTAAGCATACTTTAATATTATTAATTTATTTCAAAAATAGGAATTATTTTATTTATATTTATATCAATTTAATTTTAAATATAAATAATTACTTTAGTTAATATTATAATTAGCATGTGCTCAATGTGATGTACTGAAAATAATTTTAATATAGAAATAAAATTATTTTAAAATTATTTCAATATTACAATTATTTTTAGTGCATCGCACTAGTTACCTACTTATACAAAAATAAAAGAATCGTTACTATTGTCATTTATGGTTCCTAATGGGACGCAACTTCCTAGGGGAGAGCATTAATCAATAACGGAAGCAAATAGACAAATATTGGATAGATCATAGATATTATCAAACTGCATGTATGGCTGGATATTGTCAATACAACACCCCTAAAATTTGGTATTTTGAAAAAATAAGAATTTAGAATTCTAGATATTGATTGGTCAGATTTTAAGGTTCAAAAAATAAGTAAAAAGGGACTTGATTGTAAGAATTTTGAAAGTTTTGGGGTCAAATTGAAAGTAGGCAAGACTTGATTGGATCACATTTTTATTGTTTTGTGGGTTTGCATGGAATTATTGTTGGTCAAAGGAGCCAATATTAGTCACTAACGTAGTCTATGGACCAAACTGAGGTTTGTGGAAATTCTAGAGGACTTAATTGAAGTTTTTATTAAAGTTTGGCGGACCAATTTCTAATTTTTGAAAATACAATTATATATATCAAAATTAGCTCCTTTCTTCTTCATTTTCTCCTCAATGCAACTAAAGCTCCCTATCCAGCGATTCTTTTCTGGTAGCCAGCGAAACACCAAACAACTATACCACCACTTTCTCTTAGTTTGTAGAACTCGTCCATACCCTTTACCCTCCAAGTCAACTGATAAAACAATAGGAACAAGAAAATAAGGTGAAGCTTGTGATGGAGGTGGTCAACGAGTGGATTCCAGTAATGAAAACTTGTGGCCGAAGTGTGAGTTGTGATGGCCTTAGTTAGAAGAACATGCCAATGTCTTCAAATTAGAGTTTTGACCACTGGAGAAGGAGTAATTGAAGGAAATAGCCACGAAAATGGCCGATAGCACTAAGGTTTTATAGCTGCAGTTGATTGACTTTTTAGTGGCTTTTGGTGAAATTGATCAATATTTTTTGGTGGTGGAGTTGGCCTTTTTTGGCGGCGGCGGCGACTGCAACAATTTTAGAGCAGAATCTTCTTCTCATCATGATGATCATAGTGGTACATTCAGTCTATGGTTTTAGGGCGTAGGGATAAATATCAATATTAAGATTAGGGTTTTTGTTCATTTTCATCCATTCATAACTTTTGTACCTTTGAATAAATGATTCTAAATTGTATCTAACAGCAAGATTGTTACATGCATGGATGATGTTGGATTCTTGTACTCAGATTTGTATCAAATTATGAAAATTGAGGATTTATTGAGTTATTTGAGTAAGAAAAACCCTAGGTTTTGAGATTTAAAACCTAAATGGAAATAATTGGGATAATTAAGATATCTGGACTGTTATTTTGATTTGGGATACTGATATAAGGCTAAATATATAATTGAGGACTAGTTTATGTTCTATTCTTAGTTTTGATATGAAAATTGAGATTATTTTGGCAATAACGACTTTATTAGCCATTTTGGGCTGGTAGTGCTGTTTAAACTTAAAACTATCATGTTAATTCATTAATTAGTGATTTTGGGCTATTAATGGTTTAATTATGGATATTAGGATTGAGTGTGAATTTTGATTCTAAAATATATTTTTTTGATTAGTCGACAAAGAAGTGTGTCTCGAGGACCAGTAGACTGTTGACTGTAGTTGCACTTTCTAAGACTACGGAGATGAGGGTATGCCATTTTGGTCTCAAATATTTCTATTGGTTCTTGTGGGAAAACCCTTGAGAGGGTTAAATGTGCTTGAATTATACCTACTCATGTTTATTGAAATCTGTAATTGATTATGTTTTTGTTTGTGATCTGTTAAATAACTTGTTTACCTTATGAGGTTTAGTACTTGATTATCCTCTAATATGAGCTTGTTCCTGTTTGTTCTGGCATCCAAAACTTTCTATTTTTATCTCTTTTGTACTTGTCCCATTCGATACTTGCTATTGTCCTGTTATTTATCTCAATCAATTTTTGTTATTATTTTGTTACTTATTTTTGTCTTGTATTATTATTGAATGCCTTACCAGCACACTTGCTTGTTCATACCTTGTTATCTAGCCATGATGGCTTAACTATACTTGTTAATCATTATTGTATAGCCTTATTGACAACCTATTGCTAATCTTGCTTGTTTACTGAACTTGATGTATATATTGAGACTGATTAGGCGAAGTGCCAATCGTAGTGGAATGCTCAGATACTTAAGACATGCCAAGCAGTCCACTTAGGTATCCAAAATGTGCTATACAGTCCGTATGAGCACCTATTGTAAACTAAGCTATAACGCTTTGGTAAAGTACTTGTTTGAATGGAATTAGGTGAATCTAGTATGTATGTCATGTTATGATCTGTTGGACTTCATATGTTACTTGGGTTTACTTGATTTTGATTATATTCTAATTATTTATATCTTGCTCATGGAAAAATATGTTAGTGTAGTTTTTTAGTTTAGATCGGGCTATTGTCCGAGCTGAATGAGCCATCTATATTTGCTCCCAACTGTGATTAGTTGAGATGTCCTTATACCTCCCGATCAGGATTGATTGAGATGATCTTTGGCCGTTCGAACCGACCATCACAACCCTGAGCTAGTACCTATTAATAACCTTAAATTTGTTAATACCTGTAACTGTTCCTGACTATCTATAATATGATCTATTTGTAAACTGATTCATGACTGCTTGTATCCTAATTTGTTTCTATTTTGACTATTAAATGATGATCAGTTAAGTAGATTCTTCCTTGATAAATCCCTATTACTTATGGTTGCAATTATCCCTCACTAAGTCCTTTGGACTTACCCTACTTTATCTTTTTACTTTCTTAGACAAGATTAAGTGTAAGATATGGATTTCTAGCTTAGGCTAAAGAGAACATATTTTGTAACAGAATAAGCATTTATATATAAATATAGGAATACTTAAATGTTAGGTTTGAACTTACAGATATTATGATATGTCATGATGAATATAGATGACCTTAACCTATATATGCTTTGCTAAGTGTTAAAGAACTAATTACGGCATGTATTTAGTATTTTGTCAGAATCGTCAAGTTGAAATCTGTTGTTGCTTCTGATAAGTTAAGTTTGAAAATTGGTTTTATGGGCCTACTGCTTGTTTATGGTTTATGAATTAAGTCTGAACTAAACAGCATCTCAGCTAAGGGCCATCCTGAGAGAGGGTGCTACAGAGTGGTATCAAAGCCCAGGTTTGATGACCTAGGTTAACATGAGAAGGATTATTGTGAGTTGAATTAATAGACTTACTAGAGCCTAAGTTATTGATGACTTAAGAATTGAATATAATTTAGGTATCATTAGGGTTTGTGACTGACCATTTGTTTAGGATAGCTTGAGTATGAATTTTTGGTATTTTATGTATTAGAAGTTAGGATTTAGGATGAATTTGATCGGTTGACATTATTAAGATAATATTGAGTATTGCAAGAATGTTCATAGGACTTTATTGTTTATTATGAAAGGATTAAGATTTATGTATTTATGAGTTCGTATTAACCTTTCACCTTCTTTTGTTCTTTGAAGCTTTGAAGAGCTAGTATAGTTCATGGCATTGCCAAAACTAACCCCAATGCATTTGCTTATTCAAGAAAATCTAGAAGAGGAAGGCTCGAAATAAAGACGTCCAATAGATGTCGAAGATATGACACAAGAACAGCAAGTGCATCCAACAACAAGAGAAGAGATTATAGAACAGAGGAATGCCCCGTGTTGGCAACTCTTACAATCATATCACAATAAAGTCAGATGGATAAGCTTGAGAGAAATGAAGAGCCTCTAAAGTTTAAAACTTTAGCGCATCTTTTTTAGTTTCATTCTCCAATATTATTGGTGAATCAGATCACCATAAGGTAGAAGCTTGGACTAGGGAGATTGATAATATCTTTCAAATGTTAGGTTATCTAGATGACATCAAACTTGTATATGCCATTTATCTATTAGAAGGAGCTGCACGACAATGGTGGACCTTGGTAAGATAACAATGGGAACATAAAAAGATACCTTGTACCTAGGACAACTTCATATGGAAATTTATGGATAGATTCATACCATGAGAAGTAAGAGATGCTTGGGAACAAGAATTTGAGAGTCTTACCCAAGGAGATATGATTAGGGGTGTAAATGAGATGAGATGATTCGCAAATGGTTCAAGCTTAGCTCGATGAAAGTTTATATTTGACTCGATCATTTTGAGCTTGAGTCAAGCTCGAGCTCATCAGTCAAATGAGTCGAATTGAGCTCAATAATATTTGGCTGAAAAAGCTAGCGAGCTTAAACGAGCTTTTTTATTATATATATAGATATTTATAATTATAATATAGACATATATAATAAAATCTATAATAATAATAGTTCAATTTTATATTCTTAGGAAAATATATAACAAATTATTTAAAAAGTTTATAATTATAAATTTTGTTTTAAGTCTAAATGAGCTTAAGTTAATCCAAACATATACGAGTTCGAGCTCGAGCTCATTTGAGCTTAACAAATTGAGCTTTTTTACTTTCCTATGATAAGCTTTATTAAGTCAAGCTTAATGAGGCTCGTCAAGCCTTCACTTTTTCCAACAAGCCGAGCTTGAGCTTGGCTATTTAAGCTCGAGCTCGAGCTCATGAATTAATAGACAAGTTGAGCTTGAACTTACTATATTCAGGTTTAACTTAGCTCGGTTCAGCTCATTTACACCCCTAGATATGATAATGTGGCAATATAAAGCAAGATTCAATAGGTTGATTCAGTATATACCATAGATATCGAGAAAAGAAAAATATAAGATGAAGAAATGTATTATGGGGTTGAGATTAGAGATACGACAAACCCTTGCACCTTATAAGCATCTAACTTCAAGGAAGCCTTAGTGAGAGTCTTAGAGGTGGAAGGAGGACCTCTTGAAATATCTACCTATGAGAAGAAAAGCAAGCGAGGAAAAGTTTCTGAACTGGAAATCGCTGCTAATAAAGAAAGGGAATCATATGGGAAATGGTTGAAGGCCTAATCTAGGACACCAAGAAAGAAATGTGAACATTATGAGGGATTTAGCCATGAAGAAATTGATTGTTGGAGAAAATAGGGTAGATGTGCGAGTTACAGAAGCAAATAGCACTTTATGAGAAGTTGTCCCAGACGGAGATGACCAACACCTATAGAAAAAGAAAAATAGATGGCTAAAGGTTTAGTCTAAGTTTTTGATTGTCAGAAGAGAATTCAATACTGCATATTTTGGCCTCATACCCCAGATGGAGTTTAAGAAATAACAAGCATATAGGTTATGTCTATACCTAGTGTGTTAAGTTTTTGTGAATCTGTATTTAGTTGCTTGGGAATGTATGATAAGTTATGAAATCTATTGTGTTAAGTTTGAATTTGACTACTCTTTAATGCAAATACTATGTAAGTGTGAATTTGTGATGTTGATTAGTTGCTTGTTGCTATGTTGATTTAATGATTTTTTAGGTATGAGCATGCACTTCATCAAAACTGAAATGGAGAATATTTCAAGTATTGAGATAGCATATGATTGAGGTAACGATGAACAAGAACGTTATGTGTACAAATGTTATTGAAATTTATCTAGTCAAAATAAGAATCTTCTCAAAGTTGAAATTAGACAAGGGTACCACTAGCTAAAGATTAGAAAAAACCACATCAAGTACTTACACATGATTTTTGAAACCTTAAGAGAACAGCAGTTGTATGCAAAGTTTAGTTAGTGCGAACTTTGGATAAAGAAGGTAGTTTTTCTTAGGTATATCATATCTCAAGATAGGGTAGAGATTGGTTCCTCTAAGATAGAGGTGGTAGTCAACTGGAAGAGACCAAAAAACGTGATAAAAGTTTGTAGTGTTTTGGGTCTTGTTGGCTATTAATGAAGATTCGTGCAGCACTTTTCTAAAAATAGCTAACATGTTGACTAAATTAACTTAGACAGGCTAACCATTCTTGAATAAGGATTTGATTTTGAGACATCGTGATGGATGAAAATCTTAGAAGACTACAATTCTTTTATCACCTATCACTTGAAAAGACGAAGTAGTGACCAATGCCTTGATGCCAAAGGGCTGGAATGGCTCACTTTTTGGATGCGGAAGCATTAGAAAGCCTATCATATATAGATGATGAAACAGAAAAAAAGAGTCAAAAGTTCTGAAGAGTCTGAGTTTAATACCAAAAATCAAGTTATTCTTCTATCCTGTAAGAAAATATGTGTGCCGGAAGAAATAGAAAAAAGTTCGCTAGTAAAGCGCACAAGTTAAGATATACGATGCATCCAAGAGGTACGAAGATGTATCGGGACTTGAAAAAGCAACTCTGGCAAAACATAATGAAGCAAGAATATAGATTGACTAACCGAATCTACTTATTTTCTATTAGTCAAAACAGCACTTAGATAAGAATCAAGGGACCAAATTCTTTTAAAGGGAGAGGTTTGTAACACTTTTAAAATTTGATATTTTTGAAAATAAGGAATTAGAATTCAAGATATTGATTGGTCGAATTTTAGGATTCAGAAAATAAGTAAAAAGGGACTTAATTACAAGAATTTTAGAAGTTTTGGGGTTAAATTGTAAATAGGCAAGACTTGATTGGATCACATTTTCTTTGTTCTGTGGGTTTGCATGGAATTATTGTTGGTCAAAGGGATCAATATTATGCAATAACTTAGTCTAGGGATCAATATTAAATTGACATTTGTGGAAATTCTAGAGGACTTAATTGAAGTTTTGATTAAAGTTTTGGGGACCAATTTCTAATTTTTGAAAGTACAATTATATATATATATATATATATCAAAATTAGCTCCTTTCTTTTTCATTTTCTCCTCCATGTAACTGAAGCACCCTCCCTGATGATTTTTTTTCGGCAATCGGCGAAACAACAAACCAACCATACTACTACCTTTCTCTCAGCTCACGGAACTCATCCATACCCTTTACCCTCCAAGCTGGTCAGCAAAATAGTAGGAACAAAAAATTGAGGCGAAGCTCACGGTGGAGGTTGTAGGCAAGTAGGTTCCAGTGATGAAAACTTGTGGCCAAAGTGTAGGTTGTGACGAGCTTAGTTAGAAGAACATGCTAGTGTCTTCAAATTGGAGTTTTGGCCACTAGAGAATAAGTAATTGAAGGAAACAGCCATAGTGGTGAGCGATGGCACTAAGGCTTTGGAGTTGCAATTGATTAACTTCTCGACAACATATTTTGTAATAGAATAGGCATTTATATGTACATACAGGTATACTTGAATGTTAAGTTTGAACTTAGAGATATTGTGATAATTCATGATGGATATGGATGACCTTAGCCTGTATATGTTTTGCTAAGTGTTAAAGAACTAATTATAGCATGTATTTAGTGTTTTGTCTGGATTGTTAAGTTGAAATATATTGCTGCTTCTGATAAGTTAAGTTTGAAATTTGGTTTTATGGGCCTACTGCTTGTTTATGGGTTATGAATTAAGACTAAACTAAATAGCATCTCAGCTAGGGGCCATCACGAGAGGACACATTATAGTTGAAGCGTTGTAATTAATAAAAATTAACACCTATGTTTGGTTACATTTTGCCAAAATAAATGTCAATTAATTTGGAGGGCACTTTAGGATTAATAGTGATTGTTTTGACAAAAAAGTAAATTATATGCTTGATTACATTTTGCCAAAACAAATTTATTTCGGCAAAATGTAATCAAGCATATAATTTACTTTTTTGTCAAAACAATCACTATTAATCCTAAAGTGCCCTTCCAAATTAATTGACATATTACCCAAAATTCCATATGCATATATATATATATATACATATCATAATATTTTATCATTGTTTTTATAATTAAAAAATCATCTCCAATCATCACATATGCATATTATATATTTTATTATTATTTTTACAATAAAAAATATTATTCAATTCCATTTTCACCCAAAAATCTAACAAAAAAGTATTGATTTGACTGCTATAGTAGAAATTGTTTCTTCCCAAAACATAAATAAATATATCAAAATTTTTCAAAATAATTTTGTTACTATTTTCAAAGCATATAAACAAATATACACCATATTCCCTAACACAAATTTTACATTCTCTAACCCTAACCCCACTCCCAAAACTCATTCTCCCGAAATATATAATTCAAAACACATAATTTATATACAAACACATTTGATATCCAAACATTACCAAAAAGTTTTGGCAGTGGTGCTGGCAGGAATTGACCCCAAACTCCTAAACATGGCAGGAATAAATTCCAACCATTTCTACATATCTATATTATTATATATAGCATAATGGTGTGGAATCAACATTTATGCAACTTTGATTTTAATTATGCAATTTTGGCCAAATGGCAAATTCTTAAAATTTTAAGTTTATTAATTCAATTAAAAAAATTTTATTGGTTGTTTATTTGTTTTTATATTTTATTTTAATACGATCAATACAATCAACTTATCTATTATAACTAAAATATCATGTTGTGTTTATCCAAAATTGCAATATTACATTTCTATCTCATAAGATAATTAAAAAAAATCTATTATCATATTTTTACCTCACTAAATAAGTTTAAAATTTTAAAAATATTTTATAAGCTCCATATTAAGTACTCGTATCACCAAATTCTATCTTACGAATTTAATTTATCACAAGATTAATAGATAAAAATATTTTATTTATTTTATATGTAAATTTTGTTATTCCACAATTATTCTTTTTATATTTTATTTTTACATTATTTGGAGTACAATTCTATATTTTTAGTTGTAGGACCTCTTTCCCTAATTAGCATAATATAATAATATTTTTTTCTTTTTAATTAATTTATAGTTCATTTCGTAGAAAATTTTTAATATTTTTTATTATACATTTTTATATTATTTTTGTTCTATTTTTCTTTTAAATTAATTAGATACTTTTTCAATATATTTTAATATTTTGTCAATATTATTACTTTATTATTTCCTCAAGTTCTTATAACGAACTTAGAATTGTAATTTTTATATTACTTAAAAACATCATCATGCAGTATTTTTTTATTTCAATTAATTATATTTTATATATTTTTTTAATACTATTTTTAAATATTTATGTATGTTCATATAAGAATTTATCTTTGATATTGAATTTTTATTTTACTATAATTTTAGTTGCAACTCTATCGATTTATCTAGGTAAAAAATTATATGTACTTCATATTTGAGTAATGTACCTCAAATAAGATGACGTTATGAAATATTTTAAAATATTATAATTTTATTAAGTTTTTGAAATTATTTCAATTTTTTGATCAAATGAATGAATAAAATACTATATTTTTTTCTATAAGATATTCATTAAAACTTATAAGTACTTGATTTACCCATTTCTAATTTGGTACATATAAGAAATAGCTTTTTTAAAAAAAAATATTTTCCATGTAATTTGATAAATTTATTCAATTGGTTGAATCTTTACCTATCATAATATTTTTAAAAGAAAATCATTTTATTTCTCTTTAATAAATAAATTATTTATAAAAAATTATGTATATACAACTAAAAATCAAAATTTCATTGCTAAATACTTTTTCACAATTGATGTATTTCATAATTAGTAATTGATATTCACTTTGATAATATTAACTATAAAAAATTAAATGGATATAAGTAATGAAATTGTTTAATATATATGAGTTCTAATAAATATTAACTTAGGTAATGTTTGGTTATGTTTTTTATTTGATTTATTATGTGTTTATTGTGTATTTTGGGAGAATGAATGTTAAAAGAGTTGTTGAAAAATGTGAAAATTGAGTTAGAGAATGTGATTGATGTTTAGTTATATTTTGGAGAACTGTTAAAAAATGGGTTTGGGAAATTTTGATATATTTGGTTATATTTTGGAGGAAACATTTTGGGGTAGATGTCAAATCAATGCTTTTGTGTTGGTGTTTGGGAGTGAAAATGAATTTTAATGAATTTTTTTAATTGTAAGGATAATAATAAAATATGTTGGATATATATATATATAATGCATTGATATGATTATATTGTAAGTTTGTAATGATTAATTCAATAATTAAGTAGATTTTATTATATTATTTTATGAATTTGTTTGTTTGTTGCATTTTATTTATTTATTAACTTATTTATTTTTGTAAATAAGTTTGAGTTTATTGTTTCATAAGTTATTTGTAAATTCCTTATGAAATGTCATCCAAATGCATTCAAAAGGATTCGTAAACTTTAAAAAATTTGGGTCTAAACTAAATTCAAGTATCGAGCTCATAGTAACAAAGGAAAGAAGTGAAGTTCATATAAGCAAATCTCAGGTCACTGGACAAAGATCATTTAATGGACCCTTTTGTTGGTGAAACTATCCTTTACATGAAAAACAATACACACCAGATGCGTCGTACTTTTAGTTCCACATACCATGGAGCAAAACAGATGCTGTCCCGATTGTAATAATTATACACCAAGAACTTTTCATCTGTTGAAAAATAATATGCCCTTGATTCAGCAACATTTTCATATCTCATTCTTCCAATGACTTCCAAGTTCCATATGCTGCTGAAAGTCCTTAAATGTAACAGTATCCCTCAATCTTTTTACCGTGACAGTGCCTCCATTATCTAATCTTGCATTGTGCGAAGTCCCAAATGTTCCTTTCCCAAGCACCTCAGCAGAAGCCCTTAACATTTCCTCAAGTTCCAATGTGGGATTAGCATCGTCAACAAATACATGTTTTGGTCCTGAGGAAACACGACTTTCCGGGTTCAACCTACTAATATCCTCTAACATCTTCACTAATGAGAATTTAGGTCTTTTCTTCTTTGATTTTGCTGCACATTTTACTCCTATTTGCACCATTTTAACCATATCTTCCCTTATGTCAGGGTAATCCAGTAGATCTGCATCAGATACCTTAGCAGCCCTTCCGTTGCTTTTTACAGAACCAACCAACTTGACTAGGTCCACAGCCTCTGGGCCACCAGGGACACGTGCAGTGGACTCTCTAGTGAGATGCTCGAGTAGCACAATCCCTAAGATATAGACATCCGATTCTTGGGACACGTATAGAGTATTCTTGACTTCTGGAGCATAGCACTGAGCAGTCGGCATAAATGTTGTTGCTATCATGTTTGCCAAGCCAAGATCTGATACACAGCCATACTGTCGCAGATTTAGAAAAATATTTGAGGATTTTATGTTACCATGGACAAGCTTTCCACCATTTTGTCTGTGTATTTTAGCAATACCCCTGGTTGCACCAATTGCAATTTGTAGTCAGGTTTCCCAATCTCCATGGTTCCCATTTTACCAGTTTGTCCTGGAATTGGAAAGATGAGAAGATGAATAAGACCATTCACAGTTCATATTTCACCAACTAGCCTGTGGCCACTCTGTGGATTGAAGCAAGAAAATAATGTGTAAGAGGAAACGCTTAATGTATGGGTGATGTGCTCAACATTGGACCATTGATATGTTCGTATGTAGTATCACATGCACAAGACATTGGTCTAATAGCGCCAAAATCCATAACAAATCTGTTTTTTCTAGATGTATCTTACAACAGTGACCAGAAACTTTAAAATATGATTGCATAAGATTAATTTGATGATATTTTGCAATAAAATACCAAAGCAAGAGGACACACTTCACCAATCACTCCAATAACTTCCCAAACAAACAAGAAAAAGAAACAAAATTGAATTGCAGAGATTTATTTGAGTGTGGTAATGTAGATATGCACAGAACACATGCAATTAGATAGTGCAATCTCCTATCTCAATTGTTGCCGTATACGCAAACCAACATTCCCAGAAATTCACAAATGCGTGACATAGCTAACTAAAAATACCGTTCACCAAATAAATCGACAATCACTTTTGAAAGCTTACCGGAGTTGAAGAACAACCACCCATAATCCCTCCGGATGCGGTTCAACGCGCAACGAAACACATAAGTCAACAGTTCCATCTAAATACCAAATCCAGGAAACCCATTGCAAGCAAATCCGGCCCCATTCTTGTTCTACAGAGCGAATGCCCCAAATTTAACATAGGCCATTTGCTCGAAAAAAATATGAAAACCTAACCCAAAAACCTCATATGCGTTGTTTTACAGAACGATTTCCCAACAAAAAATTTGGGATTGTAACATTAGTAGCCTTCACGTCAGGGTTAGAGGCCCTTAAACTGGTCTGAACGCTGCCATTTCTGGAGAAGATAGACAAGAAATGGAGTTGGGGGAAGGGGAGAGGAGGAGAGTGAGATAGACGTGCGAGAGAAACGGGAGAAAGTGGTGTTAACGCTACCATTACTGGAGAAGGCAGAGAGTGAAATGGAGTTGGGCGCAGTGAAGAGTGCAACACAGTGAGAAGGAGAGACATGAGAGGGAAATTGTCGAATAGGAGATGGCAGTGGTGTTCGTGAATTGAATTGAATTGATTTTGAAGTAAAAAATTAATTGATTTAAATTATATAATTTATAGTGAATGGTTTGATTTTTGTTGTAAATTTAATTTATTTTATTTTATTTTAATTTAATTTGAATTGAATTGATTATTTAATTTTTAATTAATTAATTTATTTTTTGAAAATAAGTGAAAATAATATTATTTGACAATATAATTGAATTAAATTAAATAAGAATGCTTAAATTATAAAATTATATAAGTTCACAAAAAATTAACAATAAACATGATTTATAAATTAATCAAGTTTCAAATTTAACTTTCAGCAAAGCAATTACTAACTTTCCTTACAATTAATTCAAGTACAAAAAAATTAAAAATAAAAGAGCCTTTCAAAATACAAAATGAAATATAGCCCAAAAGAATAAAAAAAATGGCCCACAATCTTTAGCCCATGTTGAAGATCAATTGAGACTCCACCAGAAAAATTGTGGTATATTTGGCTACAAAATTAAAGGAATAAATGCTCTAAACAGCAGCCAATTTTCATCCTTCAAAAGGTTTGAGTTTAAGTGCCAATTAAAGTTAAGTGAAAAAGAACAGATTATGTTTTGAAAATTATAAAAATAAGTTTAGGGTTTACACTTTACACTTACAAGTTTAGTTTTATTTAAATATGTTTATGTATTTTTATAATTAAAATATATATTTTTTATTATCAGTATATAAAATCGATTCGATTTAGATTGGATCGATTTTTCAAACTCAAATTGAAAACCAAACCAAATGGATTGGTTTAAAAAAAAATCCAATTTAAATAAAAATAATTAATTTTAATTAGTTTTTGATTTTTAGAATCAATTTATCGATTTTTTTTTTTTTTTT
>JACGDI010005309.1:68162-82788 GCA_014898725.1 Jacaranda copaia | reverse complement strand
TTCTTGATCAACACACTCCACACTTTTCTCCTCACTGATCACAAACTTTCTTTCTGCTTCACCATTAACACCACCCAGATCAGTCAAGCACTTCTTCCAAAAGGGCTTCCCAGAAACGAATGCTCTAAATGAGCCCATCAAATACTTGAAATATTCAGTCGAGCTCGACCAATTAAGCAGCCTTTTTCCTCTGCTTGTGGCTTTGAAGTCAAACCATGGTTTTCTTCAGTTCTTGCAGCATTAAAAATAGTTCTGGGGGCACGTCCTGCAAGGAGTTCTGCTTGGAGATCTCCTCTAGTTGAAGGTTCAAGTAAGATCTGTATACAAAACAAACTCCAATATACATAACAGGAAAATAATTGGGCAGAAGAAAAATAAAATCCAAACCCACACTTTCAGTCAACCAAGAAACTTGGGAAAAGAAAACAACTTTTAACTAAACAAGAAAATTTTGAAAAAAGTGAAACAAGAAAAAATTGAAATAATATAAGTTCCAATAAAAAGACCAAATTTAAATAAAAATCAGTGACATTTTGCCCTAAAAAGTTGCTCCAAAAGAATCTTTCATCGTTTCTCCCTTAAAGTGCAAATCGCCGACCGACGGCCACTTTCGTCGGCGGCCACAACGGCCGTCGGCGTCCATTCCCCGGCGGCCGCACCGGCGGTCGGTCACCATTCGCGAACAGCTGCACTGGCCACGACTGGCACCCCTGTTGTCTGCCTCTACCACTCCCAAAAAACTTTTCTTCTCCTAAAAGGCGTGCGGCTCTGCTTATCTAGACCTGCACCCCACGTATAGTCAATTGGCTGTGATGTTTACAGAAATGTTTCTGCTATTATAAGGTAAATAAATTTTTCTTGTATCTTCTTCTATAATTTCATTTTTATAGTAGGAAGAAGCATATCATGTGGTTAAAACAAGGTTCCTTCCCAGTCTCACGCTCCATATATGTTGAATTTGTCAGCATTATTTTTCACAAATACTAATGTGTTGGAATAGATTATGAGTGTTCTCGTATTTTTATGAGTATCAGTTGAAGAAGATTACTTGAAAGTTGGATGAGCCTGGGTAGCCTCAAAAGGCTCTTCAGTTCTCAGGTAAACGATATTATGCGATGGGCTCAGATTCCTTTTCTAAATTCATCATTTTTTTTTTATTCTGATTTTATACATGTAAAAGAGTTTTATGTATGTACAATGTTTGTGGTTTGATTATGAATTTAAGAATGAGATTGGCAAGAGTTTTATGTATGTACAATTCTGGTTACCTTATTATGAATATTTGTTATCCATCACTTTTTGTTACATGGCTTATCAGGTGTCATTGATGTGCTAATCAAGGATGGAAGACAGACTGATGTTGCTAATTTGACATATCCATTTGAGTTTACTGGAAAGTTTTCACCCATTTCTTTACTGAGGAAGCATACTTGTGTGAGGCTTAAAAAGTCCCATCAGTTGCCAAACTTGAAAATAAATCACGTGCTGCTTCCACACAGGTCGATTTCTTATGCCTTTAGTGCTGAATTTTGCACGTTAAGCCTTTAGTTGGCAATGGATTTCAAGTGCTTTGTCTGCTTCTAAAGCGTCATTGCGTGGCATTTGCCTAAAACATGTGGTTAATTCGCACTTATATGGCTTAGGGAGGAATAAATTTACCATTGTAATAAATTAAAAGGCTACTTAGTGATCTGCAATTTTCAATATTTAAGAGATTTTCCAAGTATTGCACTTTAGGCATTTTTAATTGCTATAATATTTATTCTTGTTCTACCAAAACCAAAATGTTTGGCTGCATTAATTGATAAATTGGCTCTGCCTTGGATGTTAAAACTATTTGATTTCTACATTACAGTATCATATGCAGATTCTCAATGAGTAAGATTCATGCTGACTTCAAATCTTTTAAGAGGAGAACTCCTAAGTGGAGGAAACAAAAAGGTAAGTAGACTATCCCAGAATTAAGTGAAAAAACAAATAGTAGATTTAATTAAAAATGAAATGATCCATGTCATCTAGATAAACTATTTCTGGTAGACAAGAACTCCTACTGTCGTGACTTCATCTGCATGCAAGTAAACTTTTATAGGAACATTATTTTTCCTCTCCTTTCCTTTCTATTTTTTTAACTTAATTATAGCCTATTAATTATATTGCAGAAATTTAGGCCGTGCTAGAATTTGTTTTGGAGTGTAATTTTGTCCTATAACCTATTAATTCGATAATGATCACTCACCAATTGGAGCCATAAAATAAATAATTATACGAACACTCACCATTTGTAGCCACTAAGTCAGCTGAACAAGAATAATTAACGGAACAAAACTTGATTTCTATAACCAGAGGGCTTGCTAATCATAGAGGAACCACATTATTCTAGTAAGTTTTTTTCTTTTATTTGCGATAATAAACACTTTGCCTTAAATGTTCTCTAGTGCGTGGTTGCTATATATCTTTCTTCCTTTTGCTTTTAAGTTTTTGTTGTTCCGGATATTTATTTATAGTTTTCCTTTGAAGAGAGTAGTGTTAAAGTAATTTTAATTTCAGCAAGACTTGGTCTTTTCACTTTAAAAACTTTTTACTTAAATTTTGAAGTAGTTCTTTAATGCATTAAATACTCTTCTTCTGTCTTATAGTTATATATTTTTCCTAATTTAGATAATGCACCAAAACTTCTAGGGAACAACAGTACCCAGTTTACAACACTTGGATATAAGACAATACTACCTAGATGCTTCGGGCAGTCATATGACACTTCCATTACATGCATTATATGTGATATTATATGATGATTTAAGCGAGTAATTTTGCTTTTCTTTCTTCACCTATGCCTTCATCAGTCACTTTCAAATTAGCAATTAGGTTGATAATTAACTTTGATGATTAATCATTTGGCTAATTACTTCGATTGTTAGATTAATGAATTACTTTACAATATGGATAATCAAACTAAC
Organism: Jacaranda copaia; assembly: GCA_014898725.1. Taxonomy (NCBI): domain Eukaryota; kingdom Viridiplantae; phylum Streptophyta; class Magnoliopsida; order Lamiales; family Bignoniaceae; genus Jacaranda; species Jacaranda copaia. The sequence goes on along the minus strand of JACGDI010005309.1, from coordinate 79,834 downwards.
TTGTTTTGATAAATTGTATTTGGTTTTAATGCTTTTAATGAGTTATATTTATTTGTGGATGGAAAGGTTATTGGTAATTTATATAGAGAAATCATTATAAGCAAGTTATTAATTTGGATTTATAAAAAAAAAAATAGTGATTATAGACAAATCTAAACTACTTAGAGATGAATTTAGAGGCAAAAATATAAGAACTTAGAGACAAAAATAAAAATGGAAAGAGATATATAAAATTAGAGATGGAATTATAGGTGGCTTTTGGTAAAACAATTGTTAGGTATTAGAGACAGAATTAAAGATGAAAAATTCACAAAAATAGAGATTGATTTGGTAAAAACAAAAATAGATACTAGAGACAGATTTAGAGACCTATTTTTCTATCTTTAAATTTAGAGATGAAATCATTTGTCTTTTAAATTTGAGATGAGGCCTTCAGCCACAAGTCTATAGACCGAAAAATCTGTCTCTATTTTATTTTAGAGACAAAAATTTAGGCGATAGAAATGAAATAATCCGTGTTTGAAACCCTATTTTCTTGTAGTGGTGGATAATTTGTTGCCCGTGGATTGTGCATAATATTAGTACATGTAAATGCTTGGCAAGACAACTCCTCTTGGCCGTTCGTCAACGCCCATTTTAACCCGTGTTCTCTTTTCTCTGATGCGTGATGCATGGATGGAAGTAATTCTACAGAACTGTACATTTTTTTCTTTTACTTATCCGCCTTCAAGTACTAATGCACTATGCTCATTTCAACCTGGCAACTTGCACTCCCACCAGCCTCACTTCGGATAACGCGACTATAATGCCATTGTTCTAAAATTTCAATAATTTGTTGTAGTCGTGATAGTTGTTCCATAAATTTTACTTAGTGATTTAATTATTTAATTTATAAAACTACGGTAATGATAACAGCATATATATTAAATATACCGTATGGAGGAGTCAAATTAAATATACATATATATAAATATAATATACATATTTATATATTTTAGAGATAACAATATGTGTAAATATATATCTAAAAATATAAAAAAAACATATCTAATTGTATGTATATATTGATACATTTTTAGTAATAAAAATATCTTCTTTATATTATATATATTTGATTGGATAATTTAATACATACGATTAATTAATGAAGACATTAATTGAAAGAGAGAAAAATAAATTTTAAAATATAAATATTTGATGAAAATAATTTGTAATCCGTATGCCATGAATGGATATGATATAATGTAAATCCAAAAGCAATATCTATACATATATGTACATATAAAATATGGATCAAAGTGATATATTAATGTGAAAGCATGCATACATATTTTGAGATTCCCATGGGAAAGCTTTCATTTTGATTTATTGTTATTAAATATTTTAGGTCTTAATTTTAAGTTTTAATATTTAAACATACCATGTATGGCCTTAAATGTATAATTAGTTCTACATGAACCATGCAATATATATTATGATTCAGAGTTTGAAAACATTTGTAATTAGCACTTATCCTCGCTGATATGGGTCGGAATGATGTGAAATATATATATATATATATATATGTGTGTGTGTGTGTGTGTGTTTGAAAAAACAATAATTATGCCGCCGCAGCAAGAGATTTTAAGTTTGAATTCCATCAAACGTAATAAGAGTGTCAGAATCTATTCATCTGTTATTTCTGTGTATTACTGTTTAATTTGATATATTAATGTTATGAAATACCTAATTAAATAAATTATATTAAGTTTAAAATTTAGAAATAATAAATAATATATATTTAACCCTTTCCCTCAAAAATGGAAAACTTATACTTGCTAAAAATGCTAATAGTACAAGGAAGCTATCAACATATTTTCTGAAGAAAACTCAACAAATTGAATAATAAAATTCATAAACACTCAACCCTGGCAACTTCTTTATTTATTTAGGGGGTATTTGGCTAAATTTATTTAAAATATTTTATATAAATTTTTATATTTCATAAGTATTTGGATAAAATAAAATTTTAAAACTTAGTTATAAAATGTCAATAATAACAATTTTGTAATTAAAGTGGTTAATATTGAAGGAGTTTGTTAAGATTATGAAAGAATTTTCTTAATTTTTTCAAAAAAGTTTATAAGAACCTAACATCTTATTTTTAGAGTCTCACAGGCTCTTTTGCCCTAAAAAAAAATAGATAAATAAATAAAAGAACTATTAAAAACTTCTTAACATCTTATAAGATGTTTTAAAAGCTTTTAAACTCATCCAAACACCATCTTAATAATGTTGGATAAATTTTGAAATTTTCATCCACATAGACAAAAAATTTCTTTGTAAAGTATGTATATCGATGCAAAGAAAATTTTATCTAAACTTATAAAAATTTTCTTTCAAAAATACAAGTTCATTAGAAATCAAAACAATGCATGCACTTAACCAAAGGGTTAATTTTTTTCTTCATTAATGTAATACTTCAATTTTAGAGGTATCTTAATAAAAAAAAAAAAAAATGCATTTTATATCCTCCAAATAGCATGTTGTTGTAGATTGTACTCTTACACTATGTTTGATCTAAGGATTTTGATAAGGAAAGAAAATCCTCAGCTAGATACTACTCAGTATCTCTTACACTATCACTATTATCTCTATCTTAATTGCCTCAATGAACTCATCAGAACCCTTGAACTCCTTGACTGCATCCTTCCAAGCAACATTTATGAGGGTTCTCTAAGCAGAAGAGTTCAAAAACTTCTCCCTACTTTTTACCTCCTTACTATATCTCGCTTTCAAGCGATTATGCTCTTCAGCAACTTAGATAGTTGCTCCTCTTTCTAACATTGCTGTTGAACCACATCAACGGCCTTCTCCTTAAGATGAGTCGCCATGTCAATAGTTCCATTTACTTGACTAGACATGCTCAACTAAGTTCTTTCCCTACACTCAAAGATGCAAAGACAAACGAGGATAAAAAATATATGCAACACTGCAAAGAAAAGAAAATGAGGTGAAAAATAAATCAAAGTGATGAGATAAAACTTACTCAAGCAAAGTCACCAGTAGCTTTTTCAATCAGCTGAGAAGAGGAGAATAACTTCAACTTTTCTTAATTGTACTGATTTGCTATGCCTTACCTTGTGATCAATGCTGAAAGCAATTTTATCAACGTATCCATGGAAATCCACTATAGTCATAAGTCCCTTTTTGTCACTCACTTGGAAAGGATAAGTAATTTGTAGTCAAGTGGTAGATACTACCCGACAAGTCCAAGAGGCAACACTTGAAATTCACCATTCACAATAGGTGCAATTACCATTGGCACCGACAGAGTATATACCTTGCTTAGTTGCCAACCTAAGGGGCTCAAACAAAGCCTACTTGGCAGTGTCTTCCTATGATGTTGCTTTGCAAAACATCTCTAATGTACTCCTTATTCTGCTCTCTAAGCATGGATCCTAGCGAAATCAATCTTCTTTCCTTCTCTTAAAAAAAAGGCAATAGAGTTAGGAAATGAATATCATATAGAAACATGAAAAAATGACAGCATGCACACAAGTAGAAATCATGAAATGAAAAATGCTAAGTACCAACTTGAAACATATAAGTACATCTAAAGTGGAACTAAACAAACTTGCTTTGGCAAAGCTCATACGAAGATGGTGATGGACCTAGTCTAGATGAATCAAAGAAGAACATTTCATTCACAAGGGACATCCTAACCCGTCTCGAACAAAATAGTATCTATCTTTCTACGGACCCCTCAATGATTGTAATCCAGACAAAAACTTACTGTTTAGCTTGGGAAAAAAGTGCAAGAATGGTTTGTGTGGCACCTTATGCACCTTAAACATAGTATAATAACTATCTAAAGAAAGTAGCAAGTTCAACTTCCTAAAACATTGCCAGAACCCAACAAAAAGATGCAAAATAGTTAGACATAAATTGACTCAAACACACATCATGACTCCTCAGTATATCCAGCAAAATAAGGTCTAAAGGGAGTGAAAACCCACAAGTAAAATAACAACTAAAGACAATGAAATATCCTATATGAGGTAATACCATATTGTCCTAAGGAGAACATAGGATGAACTTAAACTCATTATAAACGCATATCCTACACCTCAATATATCTATAACAACCTTAAATTCATAAATCGGGAAAATTTTTACAATCTAAGTTTCACATTTCTTAATAACCTATATATCTTCTCTTAATAACATATATATCATCTCCTTTATTATCATTATTACTATCTCTCTCCACATAAAACCCACTAAACCTAACATAATTATTACTTTTCCAACAATTTATCAAAATACAAATTCATTTTCAACTTATTTCACTAACTAACTTTTCAAATTTTAAAAATGATAAAAATGAAAAATAAGAATGAAAATAAAACCAAATGGGCCCTGAAAATTTTATAATTTTAGAAGAAAGATAATAATAATAATAATAATAATAATAATAATAATAATAATAATAATAATAATAATAATAATAATAATAATAATAATAATAATAATAATAATAATAATAATAAAAGTGACAGGGTTCAATGGAATTGCAATTAAATTTCATAAGGTCTAAATGCAATGTTAGGAAGTTGAGAGGCTAGAAAGTTAATCAAATAGGTCTTAATTGGAAATATTGAAGAAATTAGTAGGGCCAATGTGTGAGTAAGAAAATTTGAGAGGGAGCTATTGAAAGTTTGGAGGATTGTTGGGCTCAATTGCACACAAGAAGAAGTCCTAAAATGAGATTTGTAATTACAGAAAGATGACAAACATAAATAAGCTAGCCTTTCATTTTTTCTAATTTTCACATGCAAACCACCGTCATCTCCTCTACCAACCACCTCGAATTGGCACCGATGAACCAAAGAAGCAATCTAACCACTTTCTTCATGTTGTCAAAACAACCATAATGGTATCAACTTTGTCGTGAAACAATTGGTGGAACAACAGGAATTGATAGTTGAACAAAGCAAGTGGAGGTGGTAGTGACGGGTTGCTTAACTCTAGTGACTAAAACTTGAAATTAAGAGATAGGTTGTGATGGCCTCAACTAGAGGAATATGTCAATAGATTCAATTGTAGAAATGCACCATCAAAGCGAGTCGAATTGAAGTAGAAAGATGCAGTAGCTAGTTGCGGTGCTATGAGCTTTTCTTTTCAATTGATCGACAATTTATTAGGGGAGCTAAAAATTGAAAAAGGGATTTTGCTTAGTCTGAGGAAATGCATAAGTTAGTGGTGGCAGAGTATAGTTTTAGTTGCAACAAATGGTGGTGGGTGATGGAGCTCCAGTGATTATATTAAAATGTTAACATTATTTTAATTGGATCAAATTGTGATTACAGACTAAAATGATTGTGTAGGAATTTAAGTGTAAAGTGACATGTGGACTCAATCCTAATAAGAGACTAATTATTATTAATTAATCTAATTGTAGCATTTTGGAAGTGAAAATTGAGCATCAAACTCTAAAATGAGAAAACAAATCCTTTGGGTATTATCTGTGAAAAAATGATGTGCCTTAAAGTAATTTAAAGACATTGAAAAGGAAATTTTATTAGTGTAATATTAATGAGACAAATTTGTATACTTGCAGGATGGCAAGCAATCATAAGAAAGGAAAGGAATCTATACATGACAGAAAGCCTAAAGAAGGAAATAGAAATCTAGAGCGAGATGGGTTGAGATTATTAGAGTTATGCCAGAAGTATGAGAGGCAGATTGAAGAGATGACTAGTTAGAGATCAGGTGTATTGAGAATCTTCGAGTGAAACGAATTGTGGAATGGCAGGATGAGATGATAACCAAACTAAAGAGACACTGAGGGAATGAAGATGGTAGAGGGCTGATTGGAGAAACTACATCCTATGTGGGGATATGTCGAGGATTCCCTTAGGCTTTTAGAGTCAGACCATCCCAAGATAGTTGCGTATAGTGATGCCATGATGGATATGGTTAGGAAAGTATTGGTGCACTTTGGAGACATGATAGAACAGGTGACTGGTGACATGATAGCTTCCAGGGCATGACCTTTAGGAATTTGACCATATAGTTTAGTCTCGAGGTTTGAAAATCAATCCCAAATAAATAGTCTCACCTAACCAAAATCATGTTATTAAATAATAGAAACTCCAAACATATATAATAATCTAAATAACTCTTGCAAAAGAAAAACTCAAATGCTCAATATTCTTTCCTCAATTAGAAAATCATTAAAGGAGTATAACTAGTTTGCCAGCTTGGCAATAAAACTAAAAGCTACTGTAAAGTCCTCATCACAAAAAGAAAATCTTCAATTCCCGTTCTTATCAAAAATAGGATCAACATTCTCACTAGGGATAACATATTAGTCTGCCAGAAGGAAGGTAAAGAGAAAAATGAGTGTGAGTAAAAGACTAAGTGAGTGCCAAGTGTGTGCAATGTGAGTTCATGAATCAAAATCATTTGTATAGTGAAAATGTTCAAGAATTCGTACAATGAAAATATTTAAGAAAAACATAAGTGGAATTTATAAAATAGTCTAGTAGTAATAGTTAAGAAGTTTATAAATAATCAAGCAATAATAAGTCAAGAATTTTATAAATAATCTCGTAGTAACAAGTCAAGAGTTTATTAAATGGTTTCCCTAAGCTAACAACTTAAATACGATGATCAGATGGTATTTGCTGTAGCCAGTCAATATTATGACTCCTACTATAACAGTCTCTTATCGCTTTGGGCAAACTATAACTTTACAAAAATAGTGCTCGAGCATCCCTAAAAATTCCTACGACCCATTTCAGCCACAAACAACTTTTGTTGTGTGCTAGGGGCATTAGGCCATAGGGGCTTGGGGTTCAACCGGCAAGCCCACTACTGCCTACTTAAATCCCTTGCACACTCAAACCAAGTTAGATCCAACTAATAGTAACAATAGCAATAGCAGTAATCGTAATAGTAATCAGTTGTTCATCAAATTTAATTGCTAGTCTAGAAGCATTAAAAAAAGTCACAAAAGCATAGGTTATTTTTTATCCAAAAATAAAACAAGAAAAATACTTATTTTTGTACGTAGTGGAATACATATATGGTGCAGTGTATACTAAAAAGAAGTTTCAGCATGCATTACTATACGTATATCCATATGGTTTTGAAAAGAAATATTATATAATAGTTATAAGTTGAGGCACTCATTATGCTCTGCATTCATTTGATCAATGATCTCCCAAGGCTAGCTTGAATAACCTGCTAAGTAGTAGTAGTAATTTCATTTACTGAACACTTCAACAAAGGCTTAAACTTTCCCACTCATTCTAAAATACCCAATACCCATACAACACTTTTTATGATGATTGCCTAGAACGGCCGAAATACTTGAGTAATTCTTCCTAAGTTTAATTTAACAAATCCTAATGGGAATCATACTTGTTATCCTCACTAGAAGTACTCATGTAGCATTGAAAATTAGAGAAACTTCTTAGCCACTAACTTTTGAAATTAGAATTGTTCTAGGAGTAGGCCACAATTTCTCAGTAGTGAATTTTCATGACTTTCAATAACTAAAATAAATAATATAAGGTTCTAATATTTTTTTTATTTATTCTTTTTCTAAAACAATATCAAGTTATTGTTAAAAATGAAAAAATCAAAACACTTCCATTATCATGGTAATAAATCTCTCAAGTTAAAAATAGTCCAATCTCAAGTTAAAAATAGTCCAAACCCAACATATGCTCATGCAGTTAAATTTAATGAATTTTAAAAAAATAACCACAAGGCCTGAGTTTATAAAAATTTCCAGTAATGTTAATAACACATCAAAGTTTTTTATTAAAATTTATCACTTTAAAATATCATCATTTAGATCGATAAAAAAAATTCTAAGCTGAACCTACTTAGACTAGCCAGTTAGTCTGGCAAAGTATATTTTTGGATTTTTATAAAATTTAATAATGATAGTTAAGACCTAAAATTTTCTCACAATATTGTAGACACATTAAAGTTTTCTCAGAAACATTTTGAAGTAACACTAACAAAATTTGACCCACAAACTAATGTAAAACTTTTAATCCTAGAATTCTGAAAGTTGAAACTTCATAGCAACAATTTCAACTTTAATTTACAAAAAGAATTTTTAACATTGAGCAACTCATTTGAATTGAAGCCAAAAGAGCACACTTAAATTTGTCCTTATGGGTCACATATCATGCAGGTCAGAGACTAAGTGGTGGGAAGATTATTAAAAGGTAGACAAATAATTTGTTTTCCCAATTGCTGGGCAACAAATATGTGTTGCAAGTATCACAAGAAATCTTAGGATTCTAATAGTCAAATCCCATCACAATAGCTATAAATTAACACTTTCTATCTAAACTAATTAAGTATCAGGCTATTTGACACATCCAATTCAAGTATATACCAATTGAAAACTCTAAACTTCACCTTGATTTTGGCTTAAGAATGGTTGCAGCTGGCAGCCCCTCTATCTTTTTCCTCTTTTTCTTTCTTTATTTTTATTTTTTATTTTTTGTTTAATATGTTTAGGGTTTTGATTTGAAGTGTTATCTATATATATGAAAGAAGTGGTTTAGTTTATGGAGGACTTTAATTGCCTGCTATTAACTGCTTGAAGTATTAGTTGCTTGCCATTAATTCTAATTACATAAAATTTAACAATTCATATAATTAATAACTCATACTCCTAATAATATTATAATCAAATCAAGAAGAATAAAATTTACTATGACTAAAATCAAAGATTTATTACTGATACAAAATTAAGATTGAATATGATAGTTATCAATATATTACTATGAGGGAATTTAATTTTTTTTTCTAATTTTCAATTTATGAATATATGCTTAAAAGAATGATATTTTATGCCTTAATACATATTTAATTGGTATATAAAATACAATAGAATAGTCAATTAAATATGATACAAAATTCTAGGGCATTACAAAGTTGGTGCTAGAGAAGGACCAAAGGAAGAGCCCATGGAGAAAGAGGATGGGGGTGAGGAGATGGAGATGGATCTCGAGGATGAGGATGCACAATCTAATATCATGAATGTGAGGATTGAGGAAAAAGGTACCATGTGTATATGTATATATATAGAAACACTTATGTGAATAGCCTATAAATACTAAACTAAGTATGTAGTAAGTTAATGCTAGATCAGTGTATAGTAGGCTAAATCTTGATTTATGCCTAGTGATTTTTGCTTCACTAAGTAGGTAATCAGCATAAAGAATTTTGAACATGTAAATACTGATGTAAACAAATAGCTGATGCTAACTTAAGATCTAATGAAATTCTTATTGTGTAACTCACCAAGTCAATAACACCTTATGTAAATTGAAAATTTTACACTCTAGTCTATTATATATATATATATATATATATATGTGTGTGTGTGTGTGTGTGTGTGTGTGTGTATGTATGTATACAAAAAAATAGGGGAAGAAAGAGAAGTAGAAAATGATATACTAATGTTGGGTATCATTTTGTAACTTTTGTTAGCTTTGTAAACTAGAAAATGTTTTAACATTTGAGCAAGGATAGAGATAGGAATAGCTTCACATAAAGGCTCTCAAGTGAATCCCCAGACCTGGTCAGGTCGATGGGGAAAGCTACTTAGAAGATGAGCTAATACCCAGAACATTCCACAAATACAAACCTTAAACCCCTAATAACCAATCCTTGAGGAGGAAGTACGGCATAACCTATTAGTTACCAAACAACTTGCAAAACCTTGGAACACGATAGGGCAACAACTATTATAGTTTTTCTAACAATAAGGACAAGCAAACTAGGCCAGGGACAATAAAGAAGTTGCTGAAGACCAAGCACCAGAATGATTCATTCATCTGCAACCTCTAAAGTTCATGGGTGAGCCTAATGATTGCAAGAATGAGGCACAAATGTAAAACCTTCAAAAAATATTCAATTCATTACATTATGATGATGAGCAAACAGTTAAGTAAGCCTCATTCCTTCTAGAAGAACCCACATACCATTAGTAGAAAATGGTGGATCGACAGTAAGGACTGGAAGGAACTCTATGAACTTGGGAGAATTTCATGCCCAGATTCATGGAGAAGTTTGTGTGTCAAGTTATCAAAAATACTTTGGAGCAAGAATTTATGGATTTTGATCCATGCGACTACATCGATGGGCCAATATGGAGAGTCCTTCAGTAGATTGATCCAATATGCATTCTACATATTAAAAGACAAGTAGGGACTCTAACCAGAGATGATGTGACCCCTCATTATATGTGACCAACTAGATCATGGTTGGACTATACACAAAGCACTTTAGGTGGAGTCAAGAAGAGTTCCACCTAGTGGGAATGGTGATCTAGGCAAAAATCATTCAAAACTCTAACATAGGATAGCGCTTCTATCTAGCAGACTAGACTGGATACCCTGCATGGGGTTATTCCAAAAGAATTGTGGTTTATGTGGTGGTATGAATCATGATGAGACGAGAGGTTGGAAGAAGAAAGGAAGATGTTGGTGATCATATATTGATAGTGGCTTTTGTGGTACAACATACAACAACTTGTCCAATTAAGTCAAAATGAATAGTATCTCATGTCAGGACTCATACCTTGGTCAGGATGTTGCAATAACTAACTTAATCTAGTCTAAGTAAATACTGAATATTCAACTCTAGCAAAGTTATTATCCATAACTAGAATGCCCTTTGACTCATTAAGAAAACCTTGCTCTTTGGAATCAAGATTAGACAATGAGGAAAACTCATTATTTTCAACCATACTATCAGACCTCTAAGACTCTTCAAATTTCCTATGGCTCATATTGATAGCACAACCAATAAAGGACTAACACAATTAGAATGCACTGTGACACCACAAGGAAAACAACTTTTACAAACACAAATCAAAGCAGATGACTCACAATTGCTTAAAATAACTGCCACTATTATAGGCGGTTGGTAGTGTCTCAAAGGTACTTATCTCAGGTGCTTAGCCGGCCATCCTTGGCACATCGTGGGTGCTTGATGGCTACCTTTGGTAGGTGCCTTCCTTGGGTGCCCCACAACCGATTGACTGAAAAAGAAGCTCAAGGGTGCCTTAGATGTTCATTCATATGAGGGTTCGCAGGCATCTGGGATGGGACCTTGAGGACACTTAAGGCTGGCACCTCACGGGTGCAACAGATGGACTCCACACAAGCAACATCATCATCGGTGATAGACTGTTCAATAAGGAGAACATAGCTATGAAGCCTCTTTTGTTTCTTCCTAATTGACCACTCAAAGACTCTTTCCCCAAATTTGACATGAAATTTAACTTACTCTCACACCTATTTCAGCCCAGTATAACCCTCAAGATTTTTATTGACTCAAAAAAGTTATGAAAAAAAATTACAAATTAGAAAGCGAGAACATGAAGAAATAAAGTAAATAGATCATAAAATAAGAAAGAACTTACCTTGAGGACTTATCTTATTAATCCTATTGGAATCTTTCTTCCTTTTTGTCCTCAGCTTAAGTTGAAATTTTCTTCTTTTCCCTAACTCTTTACATGCTGGTGAATGTCAACTTTATGAAGCACTTCTTAGAAATCTCAAAGATTTGGAGATATATTGAACCTCAACTTAGGCAAAAGTTAAGAACTCACAAATACATGGGGCAAAATAATTACTTTATAAACTTTA
>JACGDI010005309.1:25946-44184 GCA_014898725.1 Jacaranda copaia | reverse complement strand
TTTTGATAGGGTTGTAATTCTCAGAAGCTATCATGTTTGATTGACTACCAAATTTCATTTTTTAATGAAGATCTTATCTATGATGGGATGACTATGAATCTGCAATTTCTTTATAGATTTCTACTTTATTAGTTACCGGCTTTACCATATCGAAGTTTAGATTTGGTTCACCAAACGCTATGTGACATCTTAAGTTTTTGTATATTTGTTCGTATAGCATATAGCCGCATGTCCATGAACATGTGGGTATGTTCATTTTGTCTTCTACAGTTCTTTCTAATAGTCACCAAGCTCAACTCAATAATGGGCTATATTTTTTAAAGAGAACATGCAGGGAGCTTTGCTTTAGTGCATGCATTTGTTAGTTGGCAGATGTGAGGTGAGTTTGGCTGCACTGTTGTAGTTGGAGAGGCTTTAGTACCTGCATGAATGGAATGCATAAACTGTTTACAAAGAAGCAGTTAACCCACGTATTCATGCAATTTGCATATGGGATTTTATTCTGTTCAATATCGATGGGTGCATCCTCATCATTTATTTAATTGGTCAAGAGAAATATGTGCATGATATCAGTGACGACTATTGAATTTTTTCTAGTTGTCCTTGAGCCTGAGTAGGCTGGAGTGATGGAATGTGTGCCATTATTGAAAGCCTCCTGTCCTATTTGCTATTTACATGAAACCTGTAAAAAGAATAGATTTTATGCAAACAAAACAAGTGGCTTGATAGTTGCGCTCCACTAACCAAATAAGTTTCTTGATTCAACTATCCATTTAGATGGGGAGTAGCATGACTTTCAATGCGAGTGAACTGGGGGTTTCTTCCAACAATTTTGCTTTGCCTAAAGTCCAACAACTAGAAGAAAATCGGATATAGTTGAACTTTCAATGCTATTTTGCTTCATTCTCCATAAATCAAAGTGCTTTTCCACCCATAAATAGTATGTGATGGTTTCTGTGGAACTATATCTCATGTTCTTTTGCGACTAGCCTCTGAGCGATTTCCATTTCCTAGGTTGTTGTCATTTTTTGTTGTGGAGTGTTCCATTACCGATGTTGGAGACTCATAAGCTTCCTGGTATGACGTTCAAAGTGGGAAAAAATAGAACTTACCATTTGCTTCTACTATTTGACACAAGAAGAAGAAGATAAAAAATTAGTAATATATATATATATATATATTAATTAAAGAAGAGTTTATTTGTATACTCTAATAATGTTTGTTCGATCAAGTTATTTTATCTCATAAGTTGATATTTTTCTACAATAAAAATACTTTTACAGGCACAATAAGAATATTTATCATTTGGATGCTATAGGAATGTTGTGCATTAGAGGAATTTCATATTGCTGCAGCTACTGAATATTAAAAGTTTGGTTGGACCGGTATATGTTCTGCTAAGCTTGAGCTAGGGTCTGATTTTTGGAAGCTTGTAGCATGAAATATTTTGGAAGATGATATGAGCTTAAATGGTTAAAAAAGATAAAAGCTTGCTATGCAAGATGGCTTCTGAAGCTAGACTGATGTATCAACTTAGGTGGACATTTGATGTTGAAATTTAGCATAAAGATTGTTGGGCATGGTTGTGCATGATTTGTTACATAGTGATGAAAATTGTCCTATTTTGGTGCTTTTTTAGGGCATGGCATGGGAAGAATCCTATTACTAAAAGTTTATTCCTTGGTTGATCTCTTAGCAAATTACACTACAAGCTAAAACATGTTGCTATTATTACTTTTCTTTCCGAAAGCTACTGCACAAAGAGAAATGCTAAATCAAATTATCCATTATGGAATTTTCAAAATTGGAGTTAATAAATTTGACAAAGAAACAAATTATCCACCATGAAATTTTCATTCTAAAACTACACTAGAACAAATATATGTTTTGGAGTTAATAAATTTGACAAAGAAACAAATTATCCACCATGAAATTTTCATTCTGAAACTACACTAGAACAAATATATGTAGCTCACCGGCAACAAATTTAAGTATCTTTGCATGTCAATTTTTTATGAATTACAAGTTTTGTAAATTTTCTAATAAAACACCAAGAATATATTATATATAGTCATATTATACTTTAATTTGCAAAAGAAAAAAGTTCAAAAAATACTTATTAAAAATTCATTTTTTTTGTTTAATGGACCGGGCATGACACTGTGCCTTGCACAATACCCTCTGCACTAGTGTATATATATACACATACATACATGTATAAAAATATTAAAATTTTACTAGTTTAAAAAAATCTAAAACTTTTATTTACAAATTTAATCAAATTAATTGTTGAATAAATGAATTCAATTTAATTAAATATTATTTATATTATTACTAAATAATTTATTTATTGAATAATATATTAAATTAATTAAATTTACTTGTTAATTAAATAATATGTACTAATATTTAATATTTAATGTACTAATTAAATATTATATTTATTCATTTAATAAAAAATTAAGATATTTTAATTTGATATAAACAAATTAATCTTCTTCAAAAAATATTCTTCATTAAATATTAATATTCACATTTATTTAAAATTATAATAAAAAATTTTATTATAGGGTGATACTATGTAATAATCTATTATGTTTAATAAATTAATGTTGATATGCTTAAAGTAATTGTTGGGAGAATTAATTAAATTTAAGTAAAATTATTTCATTATTACTAAGAAATTTATTCACTAAATAATGTATTAATTAAATAATGAGTTAAAGTAATTAAATAACTTATTAAATTAAATTAATTTATTTATTTAAATAACTTGCTATTTATATATTAATTATGTTTCATATTTTACGTATAATTAAATATTGTATTTATTTATTTAATAAATAATTTAAGATGATGAAATTTCATATAATATAATATTATTTATATTTTTAATTTGATGAATTTTTATTAAGTTTTTTATATATAAATTGTTAAAAAGTTATTTATATTTAAATAAATAGCTATGTTTTATTTATATATAAATCATAAGTAATAAATAGTTAAATAATTATATTTTAATTAATAAATAGTGATTAGTTTATAATTAATATATAGTAATTAAATATTTTCATAAGTCGGTATTAACAATTATGATAGAAACTATTTTATTTTATGATTAAGATATAATTATAATTTCTTGAATAATTAATATTTATTAATATATATGCATATATTTTATTTTAAATAATACATCATTTACTAATGCTAAATTTATAATAATATAAATATAAAAACAAATAACCAATTAAATTAATTACACTCATATTTCAATTATTACAATTATACACACACACATCATCCAACTTTAAGAATACATACATATAATATATGAAAAAAATCACTTCCACCCTACAAACTCAACAAAAAAATAATTGATTTAACATTTACAGTGAAGTTTGTCTCTTCCCAAAATATAAAGAAACAAACAACTTATTCTCAAATCATTTTTCATATTTTTTTCAAAACACACACACACACAAATAAATAAATAAATAAAACACACACACACACACACACACAGAGCACATTCTCCAAATTTTCTCTCAAAAACCCACTCCCTCAAAATTGTTTTTAGAAAATGGCCAAAACATAAAAAAATAGGCCCTAATTGATTTTTGGTTATGCTTTCGGGAATAGTCAAAAAATTAGATTTGGAGAGTTTTGGTATGTTTGTTTATGTTTTGAAAAAACGTTTTATATTGCAACGGTCAAATTAATGCTTTTATGTTCATATTTGGGGGTGAAAATTGATTTGAATGATTTTTTCAATTGTAAGGACAATAATAAAATATATATACGTTATGTATTTATATACTAGCATATGCCTGGTGCGATGCACTAAAAATAATTCTAGAATTAAAATAATTTATTTTATAATAATATTTATTTTACTTCATATGATTAAAACATGAATTGTAATTATTTTTATCATTTAATGAAATAAAATCTATTACTAAGTAAATGAAATAATATAAATATTTCAATTAAAAAGATTATGTTTGAAAATAATTTATCCATAAATAAGTTGTAGAATATTAAGGATTGCTAACTCTAAGTTCATAAATTATATAGAAATTCATAAAATGATAAAATTTTAAAAAATAAATCAATAAATTAAAAAAATTAAACTAGTGCAGAATATTTTACTAAATACACCTTTTAAATTAGATATATATTTTTATACTCATATATTTTGATGTGATAAATAAGCAAATGAATTTTTTAGATATAAAGCTTTTTTTGTATGATTTCTTAGTAATTTGTGAGCTACAATTGTATTTTTATGACATTTGAGAATTTTAAATATTAAATTTTTTTTGTTAGAGTAAATATATGACCTCTTTACACTTTATCTATAAAAATAATTTACCTTAGGTTATTAATTATTTGATAATTACTTCAATGAGTAGTTTATAGCATATAATTTTGTTTATATATAATTAGAAATAATTTATTTAATTAAGAAATGAAAGAATTTATTTGATCAAATGATTGAATAGTTTTTACTTATTTAATAATTTTTAATTAAAAATAATTAAACATTATATTACTTCAACTAAAAATAAAATAATTATTATATCTATATAAATATGAAAGAATTTATTAAGTATGAAAAATTAATTATTGTTTTAAAATAACTTAGTGATCAACTATTTTTTGGATAAATTTTTAGTTTTTATGAATAAAAATGTATAGTTAAATTAAAATAAAATCCAACTCTTTAAATGAAAAAGTAAGTGTTTGGGAGCGTTCCCTTGCAACGCAATTGTTTTGGGAGAAGATTCCCAAACATGTGGGTGATTTATACTTAAATTTTCCCTTCTAAATTTTCCAACTCCCCTCCCTTCCCCCCAACCCAATTTTTCTTAAAATTAACCAAAGTCCCACTTCATTTTACATTTCCCAAGGCGTTTGATTGGAGCCCAACTTTCTATTCTCCATATTATAGGGATGATTAAATTCAATTCAATCAAAAAAAAAAAAAAATCGATGAACTGAAATCAAAAGCAGATTAAAATTGATTTTTTTGTTTAAATTGAATTTATTTTTTTAAATTATCGATTCAGTTCAATTCAATTTTCAATATGAATGTAGGTGTAATACATAAATATATTTTAAACTATCCAAATATATATTTTTTAATTATAAAAATATATAAATATATTTAAATAAAACTAAACCTATAAGTGTAAAGTGTTAACCCTAAACTTATTTTTTTAATTTTTAAAATATAATTTACTCCATTTCACTCCGCTTTAATTGTGACTCAAACTTAAGTCTTTTGAAAGATCAAAATTGGCTACTATTTAGAGCATTTATTCATTCACTTTTGTAGCCAAATATGCCACAATTTTTCTGGTGGGGTCCCAATTGATCTTTAACGTGGGCCAAAGACTATGGGTCATTTTTTATTCTCTTGGGCTACATTTTAATTTGTATTTTGAAAAGCTCTTTTGTTTTTTATTTCTTTGCACTTGGATTAATTGTACGGGAAGTTAGTAATTGTTCTTTTGGAAATCAAATTTAAAATTTGATGAAGTTATGAATTATTGTTTATTTTTGATTTTTTGTGAACTTATATAATTTTATAATTGATGTGTTCTGACGTAATTTAGTTCAATTCTATTGTTAAATAATATTATTTTCACTTACTTTTAAAAAATTAATTAATTAATTAAAAATTGAATAATCGATCCAATTCAAATCAATTTTAAAAAAATTGAATTAAATTTATAATAAAAATTAAATTAATATAATATAAATTATATAATTTAAATTGATTGATTTTTTAATTCAAAATCCATCTAATTCAATTCAGGAACATGTCTACCATCTCCCATTTCTCTCTCACGTCTCTCTCTCTCTCTCTCTCTCTCTCTCTCTCTCACTGTGTTGCCCTCTTCCCTTCACCCAACTCCATTTCACCCTCTGCCTTCTCGAAAAATGGTAGCGTTCACACCACCATCTCCCGTCTCTCTCGCACGTCTGTCTCACTCTCCCCCTCTCCCCTTCCCCCAACTCCATTTCTTGTCTGCCTTTCCAGAAATGGCAGCGTTCAGACCAGTTTAAGGCCTCTAACCCCGACGTGAAGGCTCCTAATGTTACAATCCCAAATTTTTTGTTGGGAAAGCGTTCTGTAAAACAACGCTTATGAAGTTTTTGGGTTAGGGTTTCGAGTAAATGGCCTATGTTAAATTTGGGGCATTCGTTCTGTAGAACAAGAATGTGGCCGGATTTGCTTGCAATGGGTTTCCTGGATTTGGTATTTATATGGAACTGTTAACTTATGTGTTTCGTTGCGCGCTGAACCGCATCCGAAGGGATTATGGGTGGTTTTTCTTCAACCCCGGTAAGCTAAGCTTGCAAAAGTGATTGTCGATTTATTTGGTGAACGGTATTTTTAGTTTGCTATGTCACGCATCTGTAAATTTCTGGGAATGTTGGTTTGCGTATACGGCAACAATTGAGATAGGAGATTGCACAATCTAATTGCATGTGTTCTGTGCATATCTGCATTACCACACTGCAATAAATCTCTGCAATTCAATTTTGTTTCTTTTTCTTGTTTGTTCGGGAAGTTATTGGAGTGATTGGTGAAGTGTGTCCTCTTGCTTTGGTATTTTATTGCAAAATATCATCAAATTAATCTTATGCAATCATACTTTAAAGTTTCTGGTTACTGTTGTAAGATACATCTTGAGAAAACATATTTGTTATGGATTTTGGTGCTATTAGACCAATGTCTTGCGCATGTGATACTACACACGAACATATCAATGGTCCAATGTTGAGCGCATCACCCATACATTCTTAAGCATGTCCTCTTACGCATTATTTTCTTGCTTCAATCCAGAGTGGCCACAGGCTAGTTGGTGAAGTGTGAAATGTGAATGGTCTTATGCATCTTCTCATCTTTCCAATTCCAGGACAAACTGGTGAAAATTGGAACCATGCAGATTGGGAAACCAGACTACAAATTGCAATTGGCGCAGCCAAGGTTATTGCTAAAATACACAGACAAAATGGCGGAAAGCTTGTCCATGGTAACATAAAATCCTCAAATATTTTCTAAATCTGCAACAGTATGGCTGTGTATCAGATCTTGGCTTGGCAAACATGATATCTACAACATTTATGCCGACTGCACAGTGCTATGCTCCAGAAGTCAAGAATACTCGATACTCGTCCCAAGATCAGATGTCTATATCTTAGGGATTGTGCTACTCGAGCATCTCACTAGAAAGTCCACTGCACGTGTCCCTGGTGGCCCGGAGGCTGTGGACCTAGTCAAGTTGGTTGGTTCTGTAAAAAGCAAGGGAAGGGCTGCTAAGGTATTTGATGCAGATCTACTGGATTACCCTGACATAAGGGAAGATATGGTTAAAATGGTGCAAATAGGAGTAAAATGTGCAGCAAGATCAAAGAAGCAAAAAGACCTAAAATCTCTGAACTAGTGAAGATGTTAGAGGATATTAGTAGGTTGAACCCAGAAAGTCATGTTTCCTCAGGACCAAAACTTGTACTTGTTGACGATGCTAATCCCACATTGGAACTTCAGGAAATGTTAAGGGCTTCTGCTGAGGTGCTTGGGAAAGGAACATTTGGGACTTCGCACAAGGCAAGATTAGATAATGGAGGCACTGTCACGGTAAAAAGATTGAGGGATACTGTTACATTTAAGGACTTTCAGCAGCATATGGAACTTGGAAGTCATTGGAAGAAAGAGATATGAAAATGTTGCAGAATTAAGGGCATATTATTTTTCAACAGATGAAAAGTTCTTGGTGTATAATTATTACAATCAGGACAGCATATCTGTTTTGCTACATGGTATATGGAACTAAAAATACGACGCATCTGATGTGTCTTGTTTTTCATGTGAAGGATAGTTTCACCAACAAAAGGTTCCATTAAATTATCTTTGTCCAGTGACCTAAGATTTGCTTATATGAACTTCACCTCTTTCCTTTGTTACTATGAGCTCGATACTTGAATTTAGTTAAGACCCAAATTTTTTGAAGTTTACGAATCCTTTTGAATGCATTTGGATGACATTTCATAAGTAATTTACAAATAACTTATGAAACAATAAACTCAAACTTATTTACAAAAATAAATAAGTAAATAAATAAATAAAATGCAACAAACAAATAAATTCATAAAATAATATAATACACCCTACTTAATTATTGAACTAATCATTATAAACTTACAATAGAGTCACATCAATGCATTACATATATATATCCAACATATTTTATTATTATCCTCAAAATTAAAAAAATTCATTAAAATTCATTTTCACCCCCAAACACTAACATAAAAGCATTAATTTGACGTTTACAGTAAAATGTCTCCTCTAAAATATAACCAAATATATCAAAATTTTCCAAACTCATTTTTTAACGGTTTTCCAAAATATAACCAAACATCAATCATATTCCCTAACTCAATTTTCACATTCTCCAACAACTCTTTCAACATTCATTCTCCTAAAACACACAATAAACACATAATAAATCAAATAAAAAACATAACCAAACATTACCTAAATTAATATTTATTAGAACTCATATATATTAGACAATTTCATTAGTTCGTATATCCATTTAATTTTTTATAGTTAATATTATCAAAGTGAATATCAATTACTAATTATGAAATACATCAATTGTGAAAAAGTATTTAGCAATGAAATTTTGATTTTTAGTTGTATATACATAATTTCTTATAAATAATTTATTTATTAAAAAGAAATAAATGATTTTCTTTTAAAAATATTATGATAGGTAAAGATTCAACCAATTGAAATAAATTTATCAAATTACATTATATTACATGGAAAAATTTAGAAAAAAAAAACTATTTCTTATATGCACTGAATTAGAAATGGGTAAATCAAGTACTAATAAATTTAATGAATATCTTATAGAAAAAATATAGTATGTTATTCATTCATTTAATCAAAAAATTGAAATAATTTCAAAAACTTAATAAAATTATAATATTTTAAAATATTTCATAACGTCATATTATTTGAGGTACATTACTCAAATATGAAGTACATATAATTTTTTACCTAGATAAATCGATAGAGTTGCAATTAAAATAATAGTAAAATAAAAATTCAATATCAAAGATAAATTCTTTTATGAACATACATAAATATTTGAAAATAGTATTAAAAATAAACATATAAAATATAATTAATTGAAATAAAAAAAAATACTGCATGATGATGTTTTTAAGTAATATAAAAATTACAATCCTAAGTTCGTCATGAGAACTTGAGGAAATAATAAAGTAATAATATTGATAAAATATTAAAATATATTAGAAAAGTATCTAATTAATTTAAAATAAAAAAGAACAAAAATAATGTAAAAAAGTATAATAAAAAAATATTAAAAATTTTCTTTGCAATGAACTATAAATTAATTAAAAAGAAAAAATATTATTATATTATGCTAATTGGGGAAAGAGGTCCTACAACTAAAAATATAGAATTGTACTACAACAATGTAAAAATAAAATATAAAAAGAATAGTTGTGGAATAACAAAATTTACATATAACATAAATAAAATATTTATCTATTAATCTTGTGATAAATTAAATTTGTAAGATAGAATTTGGTGATAAGAGTACTTAATATGGCGCTTATAAAATATTTTTAAAATTATAAACTTATTTAGTGAGATAAAAATATGATAATTGATATTTTTTCAATTATCTTATGAGATAGAAATGTAATATTGCAATTTTGGATAAACACAACATAATATTTTAGTTACAATAGATAAGTTGATTGTATTGATCATATTAAAATAAAATATAAAAACAAATAAACAACCAATAAAAATTTTTCAATTGAATTAATAAACTTAAAATTTTAAGAATTTGCCATTTCGCCAAATTACATAATTAAAATCAAAATTGCATAAATGTTGATTCCACACCATTATGCTATATATAATAATATAGATATGCAGAAATGGTTGGAATTTATTCTTGCCATGTTTAGGGGTTTGGGGTCAATTCCCATCAGCACCACCAGCAAAACATTTTGGTAATATTTGGATATGAATTATATGTTTTGAATTATATGTTTCAGGAGAATGAGTTTTGGGAGTGGGGTTGGGGTTAGGGAATGTAAAATTTGTGTTAGGGAATATGGTGTATATTTGTTTCTATGCTTTGAAAATAGTAACAAAACTATTTGAAAATTTTTGATATATTTGTTTATGTTTTGAGAAGAAACAATTTCTACTATAACAGTCAAATCAATACTTTTTTGTTAGATTTTTGGATAAAAATGAAATTGAATAATATTTTTTATTGTAAAAATAATAATAAAATATATAATATGCATATGTGATGATTGGAGATGATTTTTTAATTATAAAAATAATCATAAAATATTATGATATGTATATATATATATATATATATATGCATAAGGGATTTTGGGTAATAAGTTAATTAATTTGGAAGGGCACTTTAGAATTAATAGTGATTGTTTTGACAAAAAAGTAAATTATATGCTTGATTACATTTTGCCGAAATAAATTTGTTTTGGCAAAATGTAACCAAATACAGGCGTCAATTTTTATTAATTACAACACTTCAACTGTAATGCGTCCTCTCAAGATGGCCCCTAGTTGAGACGCTATTCAGTTTAGTCTTAATTCATAACCCATAAACAAGTAGTAGGCCATAAAACCAAATTTCAAACCTAACTTATCTGAAGCAGCAATATATTTCAACTTAACAATCTTGACAAAACACTAAATACATGCCATAATTAGTTCTTTAACACTTAGCAAAACATATACAAGCTAAGGTCATCCATATCCATCATGAATCATCACAATATCTCTAAGTTCAAACTTAACATTCAAGTATACTCGTATGTACATATAAATGCCTGTTCTATTACAAAACATGTTGTCGAGAAGCCAATCAATTGCAACTCCAAAGCCTCAGTGCCACCGCTCACCACCATGGCTGTTTCCTTCAATTAATTCTTCTCTAGTGGCCAAAACTCCAATTTGAAGACACTAGCATGTTCTTCTAACTAAGCTCGTCACAACCTACACTTTGGCCACAAGTTTTCGTCACTAGAATCCACTTGCCTACAACCTCCACTGCGAGCTTCACCTCAATTTTTTGCTCCTACTATTTCACTAACCAGCTTGGAGGGTAAAGGGTATGGACGAGTTTCATGAGCTGAGAGAAAGGTAGTGGTATGGTTGGTTTGTTGTTTCACCGATTGCCAGAAAAGAATCGTCAGGGAGGGTGCTTCGGTTACATGGAGGAGAAAATGAAGACGAAATGAGCTAATTTTGATATGTATACATATAATTATACTTTCAAAAATTAGAAATTGGTCCCCCAAACTTTAATCAAAACTTCAATTAAGTCCTCTAGAATTTCCACAACCCTCAATTTGGTCCCTAGACTAAGTTAGCGGCTAATATTGACCCCTTTGACCAACAATAATTCCATGCAAACCCACAAAACAAAGAAAATGTGATCCAATCAAGTCTTGCCTATTTACAATTTTACCCCAAAACTTCTAAAATGTTTACAATTAAGTCCCTTTTTACTTATTTTTTGAATCCTAAAATTCGACTAATCAATATCTTGAATTCTAAATCCTTATCGTCCAAAATACCAAATTTTAGAGGTGTTACAGACCTCCCCCTTTAAAAGAATTTGGTCCCTAGATTCTCATCTAAGTATTGTTCTGACTGATAGAAAATAAGTAGATTTGATCAGTTGATCTACATTCTTGCTTCATTATGTTATGCTAGAGTTGCTTTTTCAAGTCTTGATACATCTTCGTACCTCTTGGATGCATCGTATATCTTGACTTATGCGCTTCACTAGCAAACGCTTTTCTATTTCTTCCAGCACACATATTTTCTTATAGAACAAAAGAATAACTTGATTTTTGGTATTAAACTCAGACTCTTCAGAAACTCTTTTCTTCTATTTCATCATGTATATATGATAGGCCTTTTTATGCTTTCGCATCCAGAAAGTGAGCTATACCAGCCCTTTGGCATCAAGGCATTGGCCACTACTTCGCCTTTTCGAGTGATAGGTGATAGAAGAATCATAGTCTCCTAAGATTTTCATCCATCACATTATCTCAAAATCAAATCCTCATTCTAGAATGGTTAGCCTTTTTGAGTTAGTTTAGTCAACATGTTAGCTATTTTTAGAAAAGTGCTACACGAATCTTCATTAATAGCTAACAAGACCCAGAACACTACAAAATTTTATCACATTTTTTGGTCTCTTCCAGTTGACTACCACCTCTATCTTAGAGGAAACAATCTCTATCCTATCTTGAGATATGATATACCTAAGAAAAGTCACCTTCTTTATCCAAAGTCTGCACTAACTAAACTTTGCATACAACTACTGTTCTCTCAAGGTTTCAAAAATCATGTGTAAGTGCTTGATGTGGTCTTTTCTAATCTTCAGCTAGTGGTACCCTTGTCTAACTTCAACTTTGAGAATATTCTTAGCTTTGACTAGATAAATTTCAATAACACTTGTACACATAACGTTCTTGTTCATCATTACCTCAATGATATGTTATCTCAATACTTGAAATATTCTCCATTTCAGTTCTAATGAAGTGTATGCTCATACCTAAAAAATCATAAAATCATCATAGCAACAAGCAACTAATCAACATCACAAATTCACACTTACATACTATTTGCATAAAAGAGTAGTCAAATTCAAACTTAACATAATAGATTTCATAACTTATCATACATTCCCAAGCAACTAGATATAGATTCACAAAAACTTAACACACTAGATATAGACATAACCTATATGCCTGTTATTTCTTAAACTCCATCTGGGGCATGAGGCCAAAATATGCAATTTTGAATTCTCTTCTGACAATCAAGAACTTAGACAAAACCTTTAGCTACATATTTTTCTTTTTCTATAAGTGTTGGTCCTCTCTGTTTGGGGCAACTTCTCATAAAGTGCTATTTGCTTCTGTAACTTGCACATCTACCATGTTTTCTCCAACAATCAGTTTCTTCATGGCTAAATCCCCTACAGTATTCACATTTCTTTCTTGGTGTCCCGGATTGGGCCTTCAACTATTTTCCATATGATTCCATGTCCTTACTAGCAGCGATTTCCAGTTCAGAAACTTTTCCTCACTTCCCCTTCTTCTAATAGGTAGATAATTCAAGATGTCCTCTTTCCACCTCTAAGACTCTCGCTAAGGCTTTCTTGAAGTTAGATGCTTGTAAGGTGCAAGGGTTTGTTGTGTCTCTGATCTCAACCCCGTAATAAATTTCTTTATCTTATATTCTTCTTTTCTCAATATCTATGGTATATATCGAATTAACCTATTGAATCTTGGTTTATATTGCCACACTATCATATCTAGGGGTTTAAATGAGTCAAATCGAGCTAAGTCAAACATGAATATATTAAGCTCAAGCTCAGCTCGTCTATTAATTCACGAGCTTGAGCTTGAACTTAAATAGCCAAGCTCAAGCTCAGCTTGTTAGAAAAAGTAAAGGCTCGACAAGCCTTATTAAACTTGACTTGATAAGGCTCACCATAGAAAAGTAAAAAAGCTCAATTTGTCAAGCTCAAATGAGCTCAAGCTCGAGCTTGTATATGTTTGGATTAACCGAGCTCATTTAGACTTAAAGCAAAATTTATAATTATAAATTTTTTAAATAATTTGTTATATATTTTCCTAAGAATAAAAAATTGAACTATTATTATAGATTTTATTATATATGTCTAGATTATAATTATAAATATGTATATATATAATAAAAAAGTTTGTTTAAGCTCACAAGCTTTTCCAGCCAAATATTATTGAGCTCAGCTCGACTCATTTGACTGATGAGCTCGAGCTTAACTTGAGCTCAAAAAAATCAAGTCGAATAAGAACTTTTATCGAGCTAAACTCGAACTATTCATGAATTGTCTCATCTCATTTACACCCCTAATCATATCTCCTTGGGTAAGACTCTCAAATTCTTGTTCCCAAGCATCTCTTACTTCTCGTGGTGTGAATCTGTCCATAAATTTCCATACGAAGTTGTCCTAGATACAAGGTATCTTTCTATGTTCCCATTGTTATCTTACCAAGGTCCACCATTGTTGTGTAGCTCCTTCTAATAGATAAATGGCAGATATAAGTTTGATGTCATCTAGATAACCCAACATTTGAAAGATATCATCAATCTCCCTAATCCAAGCTTCTACCTTATGGTGATCTGATTCACCAATAAATATTGGAGAATGAAACTCAAAAAGATGCGCTAAAGTTCCAAACTTTGGAGGCTCTTCATTTCTCTCGGGCTTATCCATCTGACTTTATTGCGATATGATTGTAGGAGTTGCTAACATGGGGCATTACTCTATTCCATAATCTCTTCTCTTGCTATCAGATGCACTTGCGATTCTCATGTCATATCTTCGACAATTATTGGACGTCTTCACTCCGAGCCTTTCTCTTCTAGATTTTCTTGAACAAGCGAATGCATTGGGGTTGGGTTTGGCGATGCCATCAACTCTACTAGCTCTTCAAAGCTTCAAAGAACAAAAAAAGGTGAAAGGTTAATACGAACTCATAAATATATAAATCTTAATCTTTTCACAATAAACAATAAAATCCTATGAACATTCTTGCAATACTCAATCTTATCTTAATAATGTCAACCAATCAAATTCATCCTAAATCCTAACTTCCTAATACATAAAATACCAAAACTTCATACTCAAGCTATCCTAAACAAATGGTCAGTCACAAACCCCAATGATACCCAAATTATATTCAATGTCTAAGTCATCAATAACCTAGGCTCTAGTAAGCTCATTAATTCAAGTCACAACAATCCTTCTCATGTTAACCTAGGTCATCAAACCTAGGATTTGTTACCACTTTGTAGCACACTCTCTCAGGATGGCCCCTAGCTGAGATGCTGTTCAGTTCAGTCTTAATTCATAAGCCATTAACAAGTAGTAAGCCCATAAAACCAATTTTCAAACTTAACTTATCAGAAGCAACAACAGATTTCAACTTGACAATCCTGACAAAATATTAAATACATGCCGTAATTAGTTCTTTAACACTTAGCAAAGCATATGCAAGTTAAGGTCATCTATATCCATCATGACATATCATAATATCTGTAAGTTCAAACCTAACATTCAAGTATACCTATAGGTACATATAAATCCCTATTCTATTACAAAATATGTTCTCTTTATCCTACGCTAGAAATCCATGTCTTACACTTAATCCTATTTGAAAAAGTAAAAAATAAAGTAGGGTAAGTTCAAAGGACTTAGTGAGAGATAATTGCAACCATAAGTAATGGGGATCTATCAAGGAAGAATCCAATTAACTGATCATCATTTAATAGTCAAAATAGAAATAAATCAGGATACAAATAGTCAAGAATTAGTTTACAAATAGATCAGATTATGGACAG
This sequence comes from Jacaranda copaia, assembly GCA_014898725.1. Classification (NCBI taxonomy): domain Eukaryota; kingdom Viridiplantae; phylum Streptophyta; class Magnoliopsida; order Lamiales; family Bignoniaceae; genus Jacaranda; species Jacaranda copaia. The sequence goes on along the minus strand of JACGDI010005309.1, from coordinate 28,682 downwards.
TCAGGAACAGTTACAGGCATTAACAAATTTAAGGTTATTAATAGTTACTAGCTCAGGGTTGTGATGGTCGGCTCAAACGGCTAAGGATCATCTCAATCAATCCTGATCGGGAGGTATAAAGGACATCTCAATTGATCACAATTGAGAGTAAATATAAATTGCTCATTGAGCTCAGACAACAGCCCGATCTAAACCAAGAAACTACACTAACATGTTTCTCAATGAGCAAGACATAAATTATCAAAATATAATCAAAATCAAGTAAACCCAAGTAACATATGAAGTCCAACAGATCATAACATGACATACATACTAGATTTACCTTATTGCATTCAAACAAGTACTTTACCAAAGCATGATAGCTTAGTTTACAATAGGTGCCCATACGAACTGTATAGCACATTATGGATACATAAGTAGATTGCTTAGCGTATCGCGGACACCCAAGTAGGTTACTTGGCATGTCTTAAGTATCCGAGCATTTTGCTAGGATTGGCACTTGGCCCAATCAGTCTCAATATATACATCAGGTTCAGTAAACAAGCAAGATCAACAACAGGTTGTCAACAAGGCCATATAATAATGATTAACAAGTACAATTAAGCCATCATGGCCAGATTGAATGTACCATTGCGATCATCGTGATGAGAAGAAGATTTTGCTCTAAAATTGCTGCCGCCACCACCAAAAAAGGCCAACTCCACCACCAAAAGACGTTGATCAATTTCACCAAAAGCTACCAAAAAGTCAATCAATTGTAACTCCAAAGCCTTAGTGCTATTGGCCACTGTCGTGGCTGTTTCCTTCAATTACTCCTTCTCCGGTGGTCAAAACTTCAATTTGAAGACATTGGCATGTTCTTCTAACTAAGGCTATCACAACTCAAGCTCCAACCACAAGTTTTCGCTACTAGAATCCACTCGCTGGCCACCTCCACCACAAGCTCCGCCTCATTTTCTTGTTCCTATTGTTTCGTCGGCTGACTTGGAGGGTAAAGGGTATGGACGAGTTCTATGAACTAAGAGAAGGTGGTGGTATAGTTGTTTGGTGTTTCGTTAGCTACCAGAAAAGAATCGCTAGATTGGGAGCTTCAGTTGCATTGAGGAGAAAATGAAAAAGAAAGGAGCTAATTTTGATATATATATATATAATTGTACTTTCAAAAATTAGAAATTGGTCCCCCAAACTTTAATCAAAACTTCAATTAAGTCCTCTAGAATTTCCACAAACCTCAATTTGGTCCATAGACTACGTTAGTGCCTAATATTGGCCCCTTTGACTAACAATAATTCCATGCAAACCCACAAAACAATGAAAATGTGATCCAATCAAGTCTTGCCTATTTTCAATTTGACCCCAAAACTTTCAAAATTCTTACAATCATGTCCCTTTTAAAATAAATTTGATATAAAATATAAATAAAATAATTCCTATTTTTTCAAATAAATTAATAATATTAAAGTATGCTTAAAATTAATTTTAAGAATAAAAAATTGGAATGCTTGCTATTGCCCATCATCCTTAGTCACTATATGCTCAAGTAAATGTCTTTATCAAAAATTGATTAAAACCACCAAGTTTCATTGATATATGTGCAAATAATTTTCCACTTATTTACACATCTTAATATTTAAATAAAACTCTCTTTTGTTTTTACAATAAAGTAGATAATCACACAGTAGACGAACATCACTGAATATGGTGTCTAATTAATAAAAAAATATTATTATAATTGAGAAAATTGCCTATTCCACAAAACTCATAAATTAAATATGTCAAAAGATAATATCTTTGAATAACTAAAAACAATAACAAACCTTGTGATTTTGATGTAATCTAATCACAAATATTTAATATTTTTCTTGATTCTTGTAATATTCCCTTTATCATGTACATGAATTATATCAATACCTAAAGTTAATCAATTTCATATAATGAATAAAACATACAATTAAAACATCAACAATAAAATCAATGATATAACTAAATAGCAGTATTTTTTTCTTCACTTAATAGAGAAATTCTTATGGAGATACTTTGTAATTTCTCTTCTTCAAGATGTGAAATTGGAAAATTGAATGAGAGTTATGTGAGACTTGAATGTGTTTTTATTTTTTAAATTGTACTTAGGTATATAAAGTATAAGGGCCTATTTGGTTTTATTTTCTAGAGTCATTTTTAGTTTTTAGTGAAAAATTAGTTAGGGCTTGTTTTTTTTGGGCATATAGGATTAGGCAAGATTCATATACTAATGATACATAAATTAGAAATCATATCCAATACCATATAATCTATTGCTTGCTTTGATTTTAGAAATTGATGATATCCCACACTTGATACTATATAATGTTTGGTTGGCAAGATTGCTCAATGTGATTATACTTTGTAATGTTCAAAATGTCTTAACTTCTAAGAAGGTAAATTTCCAAAATATGGCTACAGGATTTCGTACGAGAGGTAAGAATGACTTTTCATTCATTATCATATTAGATTTAAAAAGATGAAAAATGGATTAAGCCATCTTGGCCTGATCCATAAACTAGCTTGGCCCATGATACATGTCAGATTGCAAAGGTATCATGGGCCACAAAAATGTAAAACAAGCAAACAAAAAATAAGGCTTGAAAATGTACCTATCTTGCCTTATCATGTGAAACAAACAAGCCCTTAGAATAGTGATTGTAGAAAATGAAGTCGTATTTGGATGTGTTTTAGAAAATTAAAGGTTTATATAGG
>JACGDI010005309.1:6229-25732 GCA_014898725.1 Jacaranda copaia | reverse complement strand
TATGAAAATGGAGAGAGAATGTAAAAAGAAATGTTTTGAGAATGAAAATGTATAAGAAAATAGTAAAAAAGTTAATAGTTTTCTGTTTTCATTTTAAGGAAGAAATGAAAATGGCTTTAGGAAATGAAAACAAACGGGCCCTAAGAGTTTTAATACATCTAAACATCTTTGATATTATCTCATCAATATATATAATATCACATAGATAATATCAAATAAAAATTATCAAATATATTTTAAATCTTGGATTAAAAAATATTAGAGATAATATACAATCATATTGGCTATAGAAAATAATTAACGATTAATAAATTATTTTTAATTGAATAAAATACTCAAAATTCTAAGAATTTGATATTTGGCAAAAATTGCATAATTACAATCAAAATTACACAATTAGATAAGCACAAAAAAAAAATATTTAACATTAATTAACCTATAAATTGTCTGCGGTTCCTGCAGACATAAATTTTTATGTTAAATACTTCTTTTAAAGATGATGGCACCGCCAATGCCTCAGCAACCTCCGTATATTTGTCTTCGCCGCCTCAAGCCCGTCATGTCGTTGCTGCTAATATTGGTTTTCTTTAACAATTTTTGTTCATCACAAACACAAAATGTGATTGAATACCTGCCAGGTTTTCCTGGTAAATTACCATTTAAACTTGAAACTGGGTAAGCTTTGCAAGTCTCCCCCATCATTTTCTGCTGTTGCTTTTTGTTTATTGGATTTCTACTGCAACCACTACTACGCATTACATATAGCATGCATGATTCATGGTTGGGTAGATTAACTGTTCTGTTATAATTAATTAATAAAGGTATATTGGTGTGGGAGAAGACGAAGAGATGCAATATTTCTACTACTTCACTTCGCCGGAAAACAATCCTAAAGATGATCCCCTTATACTTTGGCTCGCGGGGGGACCCGGTTGCACTGGTCTTTACGCCTTTACGTATGAAATTGGTAATGTTATTTCCTTTAACACATAAGATACATTTTTTTTTGGATAAGCGGCACTCTAACTCTCTTTTGTAATTGAGAAATGTAGTTTGCATGTTGTGTTGAGTGACATATATGGAATCTGCAAACTTATTTCTTACTTTCTCCTTTTCTTTTTCTATGTCTTAAAACATATCAAATATAAAATTATTAATTTGTTATATTTTAATTTTAGTTCTTAAATTTGAATTTCAGATACATATATTTTTATTTATCTTATTTTCCATTATTTCAGTACGTCGAAATAACTTGTTGACAATTGAATGATTAATTGTTTTGATTAGCTTTGGGTTATTAATTGAGTTTATTTTGCTTTTCCGTTTTATTCGATAATTTGGTTACCAAAATAGTTGTAACATAAAAAAATTAATATTCTAGAATTAAAAAATAAAATCACATTTGCATTTTTCCTTATTTATTAATTTTTATTTTGGCAACTAAAACATAAAAATAGTATAATAATTAAATAACATGCATAGATATATGTACATAAAATTTTAAAATTAAGAATTAGAAATTAAAATATACAAGATTAATCATTTTATGTCTAGTATGATTTTAAAACCAAAATTGAACACAACACCAAATTATATCATACTAACAATCAAATATTAAAATAATAGTCTAATTGAATTTTTTTCATTGCCATTTCTGTGATCCAAACAAAGACTATGGAGTTACGGTTTTGGAATTTATTAATTGCAAAATAGCTTAGCCTGCGCATTGATGGATTTTCCTCCCTTTGTTTGCCAAACGATTAAGGGAAAATCTCAAATCCCATCCTATAATTTTACCTATTTGATTTTCAAATCTATAACTTATAAAATTATAATTTAATTGTACATATCAATGAGGTTGAAAGCTGTTTTAGTGAATTGGGATGTATTTAGGCTAATTTGATCAAAGAGGTCGAATGATTTAATAGTAATATCTTTTTGGGTTGAGATTTGTAACCAATAGCAAACGTCAGACTAACCAAGGTGCTCCCTGCTTAGGCAATCAATGTTCAAATTAGTACTGGTCGAATGAAGTAATCAAGTAGCAGAGTAAGAGCGTATAGTAATATAGCATGCTTGGAGGGTAGCTGGCAATAGGGTATTTATAACCTTCTCCAGATGTGTGATATGTTTGAGATGTCTCTATCAAGTGTAGAGGATTTTTATCCTTGCCTAGGAGCTATAAGTCATTTTCCATCCTGGCACTATTCCAAGTGGCATCGTCTCTTACTTTTTAGGATGAATAGTACTCTAATGGCATGCCTCCTAGTAGAGACGGTATTGGGATGGCATGCACCATTAATGCAGAGGCATGCCAGTTGTCAAAGTATTGAATGCAGTTGGAATACAATTGAGCATCAGAGTGAGCTCTCTGGTCGACCAGAGGAATAAATGGATGGCTTAGGGAGCTTGGAGCCCCTCGTTGAATAGGGTCGAGAACTATCTGCTTGACCTGGTAGTGGTGGTCAAGTAACTATGCCCAACTAAGTCTGAAAGTGTAGTTGGGCTTCAAATGCTATGTGAGTCTGGAAACCTTATATGGGGTCGATTATTTATTGGGCTAGGCCTGTTGGGCTATCCCGTATCATGAGTCCCCTCAGTCACAATCCTGACCGAACTTGTCGATGAGGAAGAGCAAGGAGAAGCTATTGATTGATGGTTATGCATCTTCGATCTAGGCTTTTGAATTATCAATCAGGATTTTTGAATTCTCGATTAGGATTTTTGAATTCTCAATCAGGGTTTGGTGCATTTAATACATCAGTTATGTTGAAGTATACAAAGTGCCAAAGGACGACTGTGCAATTATTACTACCATTTAGGTTCCCGCATCCGAATGCTTATAAAAAGACGGGGCAAAAACATTCATTTTATATTTTTACTGAAATCGATCTTGTTGATTCTTGCACTCAGGGCCTTTAATTTCTTTTTACGTTCTAGAGCTTTCCAACAAAAACTTATATGTTCTTTTGCTAGTTTCTCTTTTCCTTCATTTGCATTTTAAGCATGTCGAATTCATCAAATAGTGAGGACACTAGGTCCCTTAGTGTACAATTTCATGGGGGGTTAAGGATAAGAGCACATTTGATAGCTCGTTAAGTGATAGCTCGACCTCTAGCAGCTCGAGTGATAAGAGGGTCGCTTTTAGGGACAATGCTAGCTTGAGTGAAGTACAAGCATCGCATGGTTGATTGTTTACCCCCGACTATTATAGTGAGAGTGTTTTCAAAATCACCGATGCTGACTTCGTTCGCATTAGAGAACTTTACCATATTCTTGAGGAGTTCGAACTCCTGGTGCTTGGGCCACAGGGTAAGATGCATCAACCTCCAAAGGGGTGTATTAGATGTGGTAAATGAGGGGTTTAGATGTGGACTTAGGTTTCCACTAGCACCTCGAATAGTAGACCTCCTAAGGGGCCTGGATGTCTGCATAACTCGACTCTTGCCCAAATGTTTTGCCACTATACATAGTTTCATCATGTTAATGCACTTATTTCGCCAACCTACTTCCTTCGCTAATTTTTCAAAACTATTCCACCTTTTTATATCTCAAAAGTTGGGTAGCACTAAAGAGTCTAGGTTTTACTACCTCACGGCGCGCCTGCGTTGAAAATTCTTAGTCACCTTATCTTCATCATATGGCCAAGAGTGAAAAAAATATTATTTATATGTTCAAGAGCCCAGTTAGTTTAATATTTTGAAATAGGTGGTAGAGAGGGCTCGTTGAGATACTGAGGAACCAAACACCGAGTTGGCCCAATACTTTTATTCGAAACTTAGTTGAGTTTAGCCAGATCAAGGCCTCAATTCTAATCAAGGAGAAATGTTTGGTGCTGGCTGGCTGGCTTGTCGCCGATCAAGCTAAACTTGCCAGTGGGCGACCAACTAGGTAGAAATCCTTGTCGACTGTGATAATTGAGTATTTTCACTTCATTTTGCTCAATTTTAATTGCTCTTTGAATTATATTTTTTTGGTAGATCAAGAAGAGATTATGGCTTGCAGCAGACAAGAAGCTTTAGCTAGGGTGTAAAGAAACAAATAGCACCATTGGGCAACCGCTCAACGAGATGAAGCTTCTATGGTAGAGGCAGTACCCTCGACCGCTGCCCCATAGATTGGACAGGCAGTACAACCCACTCAACCAAAGGAGGAGTCTCACGGTAGCCCCACAAGTCAGGGCAAGAGATAGATGGTCGAGTATGGAGGCTCTACGCCCAAGAGGACAACAGGAAACAAAGGCAAATAGAAGATGGCCACGAGTTATGACCTGTTCGAAAGGTATAGTGATAGGGTTCTATTTTAGATACCCAAACTACTGTCACCTCTGTTCAGGACTGATCTGAGCATGGATATGACCAACTCAAACTCGATCATATCGTCGGGGACAACGAGCACCAATAAGCTCAAATGTATGGTGGCCAGGCTCTTTATTGTTAACTAACAAAAGTTTATAGACCTAAGCCAAGTTGGGGCACTCAGGGCTTTAGCCTACCACTACAACATGGTAAGTGTAAGGTAGATTATTTTCTTGTTGAGTGTTGCCTTTAGTTGATACGCTGTCTAATGATAATCTCTATTTCAGGTAAGCTAGCTCAGGTACCATTTTTATCTTAGGTTGGATTTAGCTTTGGTTGATTAGGAAGAACTACAGAAGGGAGGGGATCTAGTGACTTTGAAGGTTTAGCTTGAATGTTCCAAAGTTTGGGTCGATCATCTAACCAAGGAGGTGACCAACCTTCGGGCACAATTCGACGCAAAAAATCAACAGCTGATCGAGACCATGGAAGAAAGGAACCGAATGCATTCAGTGTTGAATAAGGCTTAGCTGAAACTTCAATTGAACTATGCTTTGATTGATTAGCCGATCATACTGCTATACTCGAGGAGGCCTGAGCAGCATTCTCCTAACAGCTCCATTTGATATGAAAAGAGGTAGTTGAGTAGTTTATGCTTAACTCAGCTTTCCAAGATACAAGCATGGTTTTCTCGATCGATGATGCCCATGGCATATTTGAGAAAGCAATTAAGCACCTCGAATTCCTGGTATAAGCATTCTGGGCTGAGGACAAAGACAGAATAAGTCCAATTTTGGATGAGAAACTGCAGTACTACCTTAAGTCCGAGAAGGTCGTAGTCGAGGAAGGTATGGAAGGCAACACTATGACTAACACTTCAACCAAGCCTATGGCGGCCACTCAATAGAAGTAGGATCAGATTGAAAAGAGGCTTACTAACTTGGCAAAGGCGTTCTCCTTTATTCATGATTTTGGCTTCCAAATCAAGGATGGGTAGATCGATATTGCCTAGTACGTGCTATGCTCAACTGACTTTATGGGCGACATGGCGGGACTTTTGTAGCTAGCACAAGTAGTTCTTCCCCTTATATCAGTAATGCTCGAGCCTGACCAGGACGTGTAGGAGGGTGTCCCGGTAGGTCGAGCAGATAGGGTTGGGTTGAGCAAAAGTTGAATGTGGGTGTGTTACACCATTCCTCTTTTTCTTTTTTTTTTTTATGAATGGTGTCCTTCAGTTGTAATAAATATTTTGCTCAATGAAATACTACTTTGATTATGCTAAATATGTATCCTATCAACTTTATAGCTTTCATATCGAATGCAACTATCTTGTCGCAAATGTGTGGTTGATAATCATGTTAATTAATAAGAAAACCAACAACTTTATCATTGATTAACGTTATTATTGCAGAGATATGCATGATCTCATTGAAATACGTTCAGCGTTCTATTTTTAAAATTTTCCTCAACTTTATAGTTGAGTTTCATTACTCTAGTCGAGTTTCAGGTTTTTTAATTATGCAGTGTAAAGCCATTTGTTAGGTTGACTACAAGGTCGATTTCATAGTTTGGGCTTGAAAAGCCTTGAATTGGCAGCATGAAGTTGCTTTGGGGTTGACTACGGGGTTGATTTCATGGTTTGGGCTTGAAAAGCCTTAAATTAGCAGTTTGAAGCTACGTTTGGGTTGACTTCATAGTTTAGGCTTGAAAAGCCTTGAATAGGCAACATGAAGCTGCTTTTAGGTCGACTTGGCACTTGGCTTGGCAGCTTGAAGCTACTTTTGGGTCAACTTGAAACTTTACTTGAGAGGCCTTGGTTCTTTAGATTGAAACTACTTCTTGGGTTGACTATGTGGTCGACTAGAAACTTACAAGAAAGAGTGTTCATGGCTATATGAGTGGATGGTAGTAGTGTTGCTAAAACATTATTTATATAAAAAAATACAAAGATGATTACAATACACTTTTATACATAGAATTTCTTCAAGTTGATGGCATTCTATGGGTGAGGGAGCTCATCCCCATTGACATTGGTATGTCAATAAGCATTATATTTTGATACCTTCACGATCTTATAGGGTCATTCCCATTTTAAGTCCAGTTTGCCAATATTTTTGGACACTTTCACCTTTTTGAGAACAAGGTCTCTGACCTTAAAATGATGCACCCTGACCCCTTTATTGTAGTTCTTCACCATCTTTAATCTATAGCGTTACATGGTGTTATAGGCTTCTTATCTTCCGCTCATCGATAGTCTCGAGATCGAGTTTTCTTTTTGACGTGTTTTTGAGCGAATGAAAGTGAATAACTCGAGCTGTGTGTTGTATGAGTTTTAAGGGAATGGTTGCCTCGGATGCATAAACCATGCTATAAGGGTTATGACATGTGGCTATGAGGGGCGACGTCTTGTATACCCATAACACTCCTAGGAGGTCCCTTGCTCAACTTGACCTAATATTTTGGATTTTTATTTTCAAGTGGTCAAGGATTGTTTTATTCGTTACTTCTGTTTGGCCGTTCGATTGAGGGTTACCCACTAAGGTAAAATGTTGGGTGATTCCTAAGGCCTCGCACCAACTTTAGGTGTGTCTATTCTAGAACTATGTCCCATTGTTTGAAATGAGGATTTAGATAGACTAAATTGACAGATAATACTTTTCTAAATGAAATTTTTGATGGCTGTGTTAGTTATTTTTGGGATAACTTCGATCTCAACCCACTGAGTGAAGTACTCGATTGCTATAGTTATGAACTTTTGTTAACCTGTCATCTCTGGCAATGAACCCAAAATATCAATCCCCTATTGGTTGAATGGCCAAGAGATTTGAACGTTAACCATGGGGTGCAGCAGGTTGATGTGGAAAGTTTGAGTGGACTTTGCATGTCGGACATTTTCGAGCAAAATCAAAAATGTTTTTTAGTAAGGTTGGCCAAAAGTAATCATACCTGATAATTTTATAAGCAAGAGATCTTTCCCCTGGACGGTTCTCGCACATGCCTATGTGGATATCCTGTAAGACCTCATGAGCCTGGTCGGGGTCTAAGCACCTCAAGGGTGGTCCAGAGATCGACCTCTTATCGAGCTGGCCATGTTTATCGAGTGCAAATTTGGAAGCTTATCCTCAAAGGTGATGTGCCTCATTCTTATCTTCATGGATTATGCCTCAACTCAAGTAAAGCTATATCGGATCTTGCCATGAAGGAATTGTCTCTTCAATGCTCCCTACCAAGTTCTGTTAGAGAGGATCGATTAAAGGTTTGTCAGCGGCTAGAAAAGTTATCATCTTGTCTCTTGTGCCTTTAGTCGAGCTAGTGAATTTAGACAGGGCATTCGCTTGCTCATTCTTAGATTAAGATATTTAGCTAAGAGTGAACTTTTTGAATGATTGTTGTAATTTTCTGACCTCTGCTAAGTACTGGCTCGTTGTCAAGTCCTTGGCCTCAAAATTTTATTAGACCTATTTTGCTACAAATTGAATGTTTGTAATCGTAGCCAGGTGCTTAACTCCTCGATCGAGTACCATTCTCATTCTAGCGAGAAGGGCCTTATACTCAGTCTCGTTATTGATGACTGTATAGTCAAGTTTGATTGCAAAATCATACTCCTTTGCTGATGGGGAGCGAAGATCCACTATTGCTCTCTCTCCTAATGTGGTCAATGATCCTTCAACATGTAATGTCCAAGCAAGAGGAGTTTCGTTGCTTTTTTTAGGGAGATCAGCTCGCTCGATGATGAAGTCGGCCAAGACCTACACTTTGATGGCTATTTTAGGCTGAAATGCAATATTAAATTCTTCCAACTCGATGGCCTATTTTGTAAGTCTCCCCGATGTGTCTGGCTTTGATAGCATTTGCTTCAATGGCTGGTTTGTTAGTATTATGATTGCATAGGACTAAAGATATGGTCGGAGCTTTTGAGCAGCGGTGACCAGTGTTAGGGCAAATGTCTCGATCTCTAAATAGTTATGCTTTGGCCCTTGCAGCATTTTGCTATAGTAGTAAATTGATCAGTGGCTGCTATCTCTAGTCGAGACTAAGACTAAATAGATCAATGCTTTCGAGACAACTAAGTAGATGTGTAATACCTCTCTAAGCTTAAGCTTTGCAAGCATAAGAAGCAATAACAAGTACTGTTTCAACTTGATTAGAGCCCGATCACACTGTTTGTTCCACTGGAAACCTAACTTTTTTGCATTCCTCAAGATTTTGAAGAATGGTAGGCTCTTATCGACTAACTAGGCAATGAGTCTCCTAAGTGCTATAATCCTCCCGACTAGATGCTGAACATCTTAACTGTTTTAGATAGGGCAATGTCCAATACTACTTGGATTTTTTGTGGGTTAGCCTCGATACCTTTCTGATTGACCATATAACCTAAGAATTTTTCTTCACAAACCCTGAATATGTACTTGCTCGGGTTTAGCTTTATGCCAAAAGCCCTTAGTATAGAGAATGTATGGTTGAGGTCGAGCAGGTGATCTTTGGCCAACTCTATTTTGACAATCATGTCATCAACATAAACATTTATTGACTTTCTGATCTCACTCTTGAATATAAAATTGACTAGCATTTGATAAGTTGTGCCAGCATTTTTAAGCTCAAAGAGCATGGCCAGAAAATAGTAAACCCTATTAGGGACCACAAAGAAGGTTTTGTCGTTGTCTACAGGTGCCATAAAGATTTGATGATAGCTTTGGAAGTCATCCATCATGCTTAATAGTTCATAGCCAGTAGTGGAATTTATTAATTGATCTATACAAGGCAAGGAGTAAGGATCTTTAGGGCATGCTTTATTTAAGTCAGTGAAGTCATTACACATTCGCCATTTCTCCTTATTTTTGGGGACAAACACAATGTTACAAAGCCAAGATGGATATTGAATTTCTACAATATAGCCCACATCTAAGAGTTTGTTAACATCTTTCTTGATGATCTGGCTCCTCTTGGCATTAAATGTCCTCGCCTTCTACTTTACAAGTTTGTATGAGAGGTCGACGTTGAGGAGATGAATGATCATACTAGGATCGATTTCCTAGATGTCTGATGCCTTCCATGCAAAGACATCAATATTTCTTTGTAAAAAATTGACCATGAGACATTCCAATTGGAGGCCTATATCTGCTTTGACCCTAGTGGTCTTATTGGGGTTCTCAGGCTCCAGCTCGATCATTTTGAACTCCCCGATGGGCTCCACTTGGGTGTCTTTCAACTTTCTTTTCTCACTGACCTAGCCCTCCTTGGGGTCCACTACAGGGTCATCCTTTGAGGTCTTCAGCTATGATCGAGTCTTCTACTCACTTGACTCGATCAAAATGGTGTAACACCGTTAGGCTTTCTTGATATGCATAGCAGCTCGCCTGTGCCTACCGGGGTTAGGAATTTATTTTTCATGTGATAGGTCAATACAATTGCATGGAAATCATTGAGGGTTAGTCAATTAATTATGATATTATAAGCTAATGGGGTGTCGATTACTAGGAAATTATCATTAGTATCCTCTTGCGGGGGCGCCTTCCCAAATGACGTAGAAAGGTTGATGGAATTTTTTGGAATGATTTTGGACCCCCCAAACTCGACCAGAGGGGTACGCATGGGCTCAAATTTTAGTTAGCCTAGGTTCATCTATTTCAGCATCAATAGAAAAATAATGTTGGCTAAGTTGCTATTATCGACTAGAACCTTTCTAATTTCAAAGTTGGCAATCTTGATGAAGATTATCATGGGATAATCAGTTTTATGATTGATATTCTTTCCTTCGATGTGGGCCAAGTCATCATTAATGAAAGAGATAGGCTCTGCACTAGTGGATAAATAGAATGCTGTATCGATCGGAGAGGCTTTGGTAAACTCTAGCTTTTTCTGCGTCTACCTCATTGGGCGAGTACTCTTCTAAGGTGAGTTTCTTTCTTTTGTCTTCCCTCCTTGGGCTAACTAACCTTTCTTTATAGGAAGTCCAGTCGATTTTACCTCTTCAACGTATATGTTGCTGGCCACATATTTTTTGAGATGGCCTTACCAAATGAGCCTCTTAATTTCATCCTGGAGATTGAAGTAATCATCTCTGTCATGGCCTCTTTGTTTACGAAAGTGGTAATATTTCTTTAATTTTTTTATTGCTTCAATTTTTGTCAACTTCCTCGACTTCTTAAGGAGGTTGTCATATTGAATTGCAAATAGGACCTTTTTTCTCGGGATGTTAAGTAGAGCGTAGTCATGGAAGCATTTTATTGGAAATCAACCTCTCTCTCTCTCTCTCTCTCTCTCTCTATTTTTCTTTTTCTCGACCTCAGTGTTTTCAAACTTTAGCCTGTTCATCTCCTCTTAGGTCATATATCTCTCTACCAAGTCAAGTAGCCCTTCCATCGACCGCAGGCACTCTCGCACCAAAGCTTTGGCGTATTCTTTATGTTAAAGCCCTAAGAACAGTACGTCGATCAGGAACTCAATCATAGGGTTATCAATCTTCAATACCACTATGTTGAATTTTGTAAAAAAGTCATGAAAAGACTCCCCCTCGTTCTGCTTGACAACATAAAGATGGGTATGAGGGAGCTACGACTTTTGTCAACTAACAAACTAATGCAAGAACTTATCACAGACCTGGTCATAGGAGTATATTGATAAAGGTTCTAGCTTAACAAACTAATGAAGTGCTATACCCTAAAAAGTAGTCACCAGCATCTTTGTGTGGGTGAATTCATTATGCCCATGCAGTTGCATCATACGTTCGAATTGCATCAGGTGCTTGTTGGGATCAATTGAGCTATAGTACTGTGGGAGTCCTATCGGGACTTTGGTGTTGACGGCAATGCACTCGTCAACAATCTCTTAAATAAATGGTGACCTTCTCTCTCAACGAGACCTTTGGGGGCCCTCTAAGTTGGGCACCCTTTCAGTGTTTCTCCTTGAGATCTTATCAAGGTATCTATTCAGTTGCTACACTTGGTGGGAAACTTCTTTCCACTCTTCCCAATCTACTTAGGTCATGTTGCAGTTAAGTTGAGGCCTTGTGCTACGGGGCTCAAATGGGGCAAACTGCATGATTCGCTAATTTGCCCATTTCGTTACATTAGTTCAATTTGAAATGTTCGACCCTATTGCTATGAAACTCAATTAGGTCAAATGTAATGGTTTATAGAATTAGCAATCTCTTTCCTTAGCATTAGTTGCCCTCTTTTTCCATGGAGATGCCTAAAGCTAGGGCTCGCTTCTCATTTGGCTAGTGAGTGCCTGAATTTTGGGCAACTGCGATTGTCCCAAGGAGACCTCTGTTCCAACTATGGTGATTGCGAAGTTGCACTTCAAACAGGGGCTGGCACAGTTGTGTGCCTATTCAATGTCATAGAAAATTGGGCAGAGATCTGGGCAGAAATTTGTTCACTTATAAGTTGCATTAACTAAGCAAGGTAAGACAACAACTTGCTCTAGTGGGGCACTAGGGCCTAGAGCATGTGATCCTTGTAGAGGTTGAGGGAAAAGAGGAGATGTTATCTTACTATTTTCTTCCCTCTTGAATGCCGTTCTCCTGGTGTTTACCATTTTTTCAGTTGCAATCTCAAATTTCCTACAAATGACGCCAAAGTGATAAGGTTGAAAGTTGTTTTAGTGAATTAGGTTGTGTTTGGGCTAATTCAACCACGGAGGTCAAATGATCCAACAGTAATATCTTGTTGGGTTAAGATATGCAATCAATAGTAAATATTAGACTAGTCGAGGTATTTCCAGCTAAGACACTCTAACGCTCAAGTTAAAACTAGTTGAATGAGGTATTCAAGCTGTAAAGTAAGAGCATATAGTGAAAATGACATACTTGGAGGGTGGCAAGCAATGGGGTATTTATAGCTTTCTCCAGGTGAGTGATATGTTTGAGAAGCCTCTATCAAGTGTAGAGGGTTTTTATCTTTACTTGGGAGCTATAGGTTATTTTCCATCTTGGTACTATTTCAGGTGGTATCATCTCTTGTTTCTTAGGATGAATAGTACTCTAATAGCTCATCTCCTGACAAAGTTGGTGGCAAAGGCAGTATTGGGGTGGCACACACCATTAATATGGAGACGTGCTGGCTGTTGAAGCATTGAATACGATTGGGATATGATTTGGCATCGAAGTAAGCTCTTCGGTTAACAATGATCGATCCCAAAGACTGATCGACCAGAGGAATAAATAGATGACCTAGGGGGCTTGGAGCCTCTTGTAGAATCGAAAACTATCCTCTTGACTTGGCGGTTGTGGTCGAGTAACTCAGCCTAGCTGGGTCTAGAAGTATAGTTGGGCTTCAGATGCTAAATGGGCCTTGAAACCTTCTTTGCAATCAATTACTTATTTGGTTGGGCTTGTTAAGCTATCACATATCATATATATTAAAATATTGTCACATCTAATCATTTTCTACCAAAGATTAAAAGAAGGAAACATTGAAAAATTTGACATGTTAGATGGGAGTGTGCCCATATTTAGATTTTGCTTTGTTCATTTAGCTGACATGGTTCGATTGATTAAAAGAGAAGACAAAAAGTACCAATTATATGATACATATTTATATGTACACATATATAAACACATGTTTATAGTTGTATATATATATATATATTAGAACCCTTGGTTCCCAGCACCTTCCCCCAACAACTACTCCCCCAGCAACTACTACAGACTTAAGCCACTAGGCTGGCCATGTCAATCGTGAGCACAGTCTTACCATGGCCAACCTGTGGCTAGATTGGAGGCTGCTTACCTACATTTGGCTAGGCTAGTGATAGCGTGGGAGAATTTTTTGTTCTTTTTCATGTTCTTTTTTTTTTAATTTCCACTTTTAATTTACTTATTTCTTAATTTGTATAAATTTAATTAAATTAATTTAGGTACATAAATCAGAATTATTTATTTTTCCTATTTCAACTTTCATAAGAGATAAATTGCATACAGTTAACCCAATAATTATATCATTCATAATAAGTATATTGGAGCATGGTGTTTTATTTTCACAATATATAAGTCCATCTCCTAAATTTAATGCCAGATATTCTAAAATATCTTTTAAAATATTTTTAAAATAAAATAAACTCCACGAAACAACCTCTAAAAATAATATCAAAGAACTTCACTAATTTCTTGAGATTGATGTACATATAGATGAGCGAATTTAATACTTTGGCTTTTTTACGGTATATGCATAATATCAAAGAACTTCGCCAATTCCAATGGAAGTTTACTGGCACTAGTGTTAAATAAGTATACCTAGACAAAGGTGCAAGATTCTCTATCTTTGTGCTATACATATATGCGATAAATAAAATATAGAAATTGTATCATGTGGACTTCATAAACACACGAAATATATGTGTATATATTAAAGATCTCGAATATTAAGTAGTTAATATAAACTTGGAGTAATTAGTAACATATTAATATTATACTGAATATGTAATGGTTTATGTACAATGAATATATACATGAAGGAAACTTATTGATTATGACCAAAGTTATGAACCTATTATTCCACATACATTATATATTCACGAGAAGAGATTATTCACTCAATATTAATTTATAGAGGAGCACATTAATAATTCTTGTTCATGATCCTTGATAGGTTATAATCATTTTGACATCCTATAAAAGGGGTTATTTGTCTCTCTCTCCACCCAATCAAGTTTGTGAAGAAAATTACCTATCCTATAAAAGGGGTCCTTTGTCTCTCTCTCCACCCATCCTATTAGGTAGCACATTACAGTGAATTGGGAGAAACACAAGCTCTTTAAGGATGGTCCATTGGGCATTGTTTGATAATTAAAGTCATCATCTTAAAAGGTTTCATGCTACCCAAATGTCTTTGCAATGGATCAAGATAAAATGCTAGAAGTAGTTTGATTTATAAAACAGTTTAAGATCCTTTGTATATGCTTATGTCTTTTCTTACACGAAGAAAATAAATGGAATAGGATTGAAGTTATAAGGACTAAGCATATTCCCATTTTATAGGTAGCTAACATCATTTTTATAGATCAACCTGTAGGAATTGGATTTTTTTTATGCAAACACCTCAGGAGCTTACAACTTAAGTGACACAACATTCGCATCACCTACTTACAAATTCCTCAAAAATGTGTGAGTATTATACAGAATATGTTCTAATTGTGCTAATATGCCTTGAAATTGCAATATCAACTTTTTTGTGTCCTTCACTATAAATTTTCATTATTGAATATAGCTTAATGTTATTGAAATACACTATTTGTAGTGATTTGTCAAATTTAATGAAAATTATGGAGACTAGTTATAGCAATTTACACCATCGCTTGATATTTTATGCTTAGAAAGTGTGCATATATACATATATAGAATTCAATATGTAGAAGGCAACAACAATCATTTTATGCTTGCCAAAGCTTTGCTAATAAACTTTTCTTGATTGTTGGCATTGCATGCAATGGCTTATAAGTCATCCGGAATATATTGAAAATTCATTGTACATTTCTGGGGTCTCTTATTCTAGGATTACTACTCCTCTTGTTTTTAATGAAGTGTATAATGGTAATATATGGCATTTGCTTACCATGTATGAGACAATGAAGAAAAAATGGAACAAGATATATACATATTCATGTTTTCTAATGGTGTTTTGGCAGGTATTGAAGCAGAGAATGCACCACCAATAAATATCAAAGTTTAACTTATAAAGCACCTATAACTTTTAATTAAGTTATTTTTTAGCAATATTTTATTTCCTAAATTAGTGGTTTTCTAAAAATAACTATTATTTTTCCAATAATTCTTTTGGAATTGAGAACAGGGTTATACACTTGGAAATCCTTTGACTGACTCATTCGCTAACCCTAATGAAAGAATCCTATATGCTCATCGAATGGGACTTCTATTTGACAAACTCTACAAGAAAAATATTTTTTTTGTTCTATAAAATTTTTCAACTTTCAATTTTATTTTATATGTCACGCAATTTTAAATTTAGTATGATAAGTTAAAAAGACAAATTTGCACACTTAGTTCGAAAGTCACTTGAATATCATAAAATGATTGAAAATGCTGATGTGGCATGCCAAAATTTGTTGAATTTTTTAAATTTTGCTTTGGTACAAATTTTCAACTGACATGACAATTTTTTTGTCTTGCTGGAAAAAGTCTTTGTTTACTTGAATTTTTATTCGTAATATTATTATTAATATATTATTTACAATATTATTAATAATAATCCTAATAATATTAGATAATTATATTATCATAATAATACTATTATTATCATTGAAAATATTAATCTTATTATTCTTATAATTAATAATAATAATAATAATAAAATAAAATTAATTTAATTTTTATTAGTATCATGTATTATTATTAATACTACGTATTATGAATATAATTAAAATTATTATAATATAATCTTTATTATTATTAATATATTACTAATCATACAATTAATTTTATTAATTATAATAGTATCACAAATGATATTAATATATCAATAATATATTATTAAATATTAATAATAATATATGAGCATGTGACTAATATTAGTATCAATTATATATACAAATATATATTATATATACACATATATTACACACAAATGTATATATACACATGGACATATATTTATAAAAAGAAAAAGAAAAAAAGTAACATTGTGACTAAATTGGAACATAAAACCATTTGCAAGGACTAAAATGAAATAAAATAGTATGAACTGACAATTTTACCCCCTCAAAATATCACCAATGGCCAATTTTCCGATTAAAACCCGCTGGAAAGTGGACGTAGGAATGAATGAGAGAGAGATCTCAAAACTAAGCAAATGTGGCTTGCTTGGTGGAGAAACGATTAGAGAGCTGGATTTCTGTGAGCAGTGTGTGCTTGGCAAGCAACATAGAGTAAAATTTGGTACTGCGATTCACAAGACTGAAGGTACCATGGATTATATTCACTTAGATCTTTGGGGGCCTTTTTAGGTTCCTTAAATGGAAATGCTAAGTATATGCTAACATTCATAAATAACTTCTTATGGAGAGTATGGGTGTACATGCTGAAGTATAAGGATGAGGTGTTTGTCAACTTCAAGCAATGGAAAACTTTAATTGAGAAGCAGACAGGAAAGAAAATCAAGCACTTCAGGACTGATAATAGATTGGAGTTCTGTAAAAAGGAATTTCAAGAATTCTACAATAAGAAAGGAATTGTGAGGCATCGCATAATTGTACACACACCATAGCAAAATAGAGTTGTAGAACGAATGAACAGGACTATCTTGGAGAGAGCTAGCTGCATACTCATTAACGTAGGGTTGTCCAAGGATTTTTGGGCAGAAGCAATCAATACTGCTTGTTACTTGGTAAATATGTCACCATCAACTGCTTTGTACTGCAAGACACCAACAAAAGTTTAGTCTAGGCCTTCTGCTGATTACTCAAATCTAAGAGTATTTGGGTACCCAGCATGTGCTCATGTTCGTGATGGAAAGCTTGAGCCAAGGGCTAGGAGGTACATATTCCCAGGCTATGCAGATGGAGTAAAAGGGTTATCATTTGTAATGTAATGATGACAAAAGCTCTAGGATGATTATTAACAAAGATGTGACTTTTGATGAGTCTACAATGATGAAGAAGGTGAAGCAGCCTGAAAGTAGTCAACAGGGCATTAAAGAGAAGGTGGAGTTTGAACTTGACACTTCACAAGTTTCAAAGGGGAAACAGAAGGTGGTAGATGAAGTTGGTGAGAGCGCATTATCACCCAACCAACAGCAAGAAAATAATTCACTACAAAACTATCATTTAGATTGCGATAGGGAGGGGAGGTAGATCAAACCAACACAGCAGTTTGCATATTTAGAACTGGTAGTTTATGCATTAAGTTCAGCTGAGGAGTTTATAGGAGATGATCCAGTCTCATACAAAGAGGTAATTTTCAAGCCAAATTCTGATAAATGGGTCGCAGCTATTAGTGAAGAGATGGAGTCCCTACACAAAAATAGCATATGGGAGCTGGTTGATGTACCTAAAGCATAAAAGATTGTAGGTTGCAAATAGATCTACAAAAAGAAGAAAAGGATTCCCGAGGTTGAGGATGCTAGATAAAAGGCGTGTTTGGTTGCTAAGGGTTTTACTCAGAGAGAGGAGTTGACTTCCATGAGGTGTTCTCCCTAATTGTAAAGCATACTTTCATTCGTGTTTTACTTGCCATGGTTGCTTTGTTTGATATCGAGTTTGAGCAGATGGATGTGAAAACAGCGTTTCTGTGTGGTGAGTGGAGGAACAAATCTACATAAGTCAACCAGAAGGATTCATTATTTTTGGGAAACAAAATAAAGCATGTCTTTTGAAGAAATCTTTATATAGCTAGTAGTCTCCCAAACAGTGGTATAAAAGGTTTGATGCATTTATTACCAAGATATGATACATTTGAAGCAATTTTGATTGTTGTGTATATTATAAAAGATGTAATGATAGCCTCCTAGTATATTTGCTATTATATGTTGATGATATGTTGATAGCCTCTAGAAACACATATGAGATCAATATTTTAAAAGCTCAGTTAATTGAAGAATTTGAGATGAAGAATTTGGGCAGCGTAAAGAAGATGTTGGGCATGGAGATCATATGGGATAGACACATTGGATTGTTGTACTTATCTCAACAACATTATATTGAGAAAGTACTGGAGCATTTTGAGATGGATAAGTCCAAGCCAATAAGTACACCGCTTGCAGCTCATTCCATGCTCTTATCAAATGATTCACCGAGTACTATGGAAGAGGTGGAGCACATGTCTAATGTGTTGTATGCTAGTATAGTAGGTAGCTTGATGTATGTCATGGTGTGCACTAGGCCAGACATTTCACATGCAATCACTGTTGTGAGCAAGTACATGCAAAAGCCAGGAAAGACTCATTAGCAGGCTATGAAATAAATCCTGAGGTATATGAGAGGTTCTACAGACAAATGTTTGAGGTATAGCCAATTGAATTCTAGTGCTAAAATTATTGGCTGTGGATACGGATTACACATGAGATTTGGATAGCAAAAGGTCCATGATAAGATATGTGTTTATGTTTTGAGTTGCACGATCAGCTGGAAAGCAACTTTGCAGTCATCAATTGCATTGTCTACAATAGAAGCTGAGTACATGGCTTTAGTTAAAGGCGTGAAAGAAGGCATTTGACTAAAAGGGCTTGTTGAGGATATGGGTATGGATTTTGAGATCACTTCAATATTTTGTGATAGTCAGAGTACTATACATTTGTCAAAGAATCAAGCCTTTTATGAGAGAACAAAGCATATTAGTGTGAGGTATCACTTTGTCCGGAATATGGTGTCTCAAGGTGTCATTTTGGTAGACAAGGTTGGGATCAAGGATAATCCGACAGACATGTTGACTAAGGCTATTCTAGGAATCAAATTTGAGTATTGTTTGGATTTGGTTAACGTTTACAAACTCAAATGATAGGCCCATTTGGGGATAGGGACAAAGAAGAATGGTGCATTTTAAGTCAATGTGGAAAATTGTTGATTTTACCTTAAAATTTAGACTAAATTGACAAAGAATGGAAGAAAAAATGGAGTGAAACGGAGCAAGGACAAAAAAATGCATGTTGTGAACAGTAATCACGCATGATGAACAGTAACTTTGCACCGGGGCGCAAGTTTTTTGCACCCAAGCACAAAGTTTCTGCCCAATTTTTGCAACAGCACGTAGAGGATAGAAAGTTTGAGCTAGGGCACAAGGTTTGTGCACCTCGACACACAATACGTTAATCTTTGCGCTGGAGCACAAATTCTGTAAGCCCCCAGCACACAGCATAAGTTGACTTCAACCAGAACTCTACTTCGCAAATATAAATACATGTTCTTTTCCGGAATTTAATGAGAAACATATACACGAGAGTTTCTAACTGCTTTTAAATTAGTTTGTCGAAATGGAGTTTAGAACAAGGGTGTTGGATGTTCTCATGAGATTTGTGGGATTCAAAGTTTGTACTTGCACTTTGATTTGAGATCAATAAAATTCTTTTCTTTGTCAAATAGATTAAGCACATCGCTGAACCACATTAAATCTTATTGTCAATTACATTAAATTTCTTTACTATTATTTCATAATTGTGATTTTAAATCGTTCCAAGTTACAACAATTTTATAGAAACTTTCAATTAGAAATATAAAGCTCAAGCAATATTGAGTACACGTTGGTGTTTCCTTTCCA
>JACGDI010005308.1:29318-52121 GCA_014898725.1 Jacaranda copaia | reverse complement strand
TTCTAAAAATTTCAATAATTTGTTGTAGTTGTGATAGTTGTTTCATAAATTTTACTTAGTGATTTAACTATTTAATTTATAAAACTACATTAATGATAACTCGCCTGGAGGAATTGAATTAGATATACATATATATATATAACTTGACCATCTCCTTCATTATTAGACTTACAAAAGCGAAAATTGAAAGATAAGCAAAGTCTATGCAATATGAAGTAGTGGATCAAAGAGTAGAAACTCATTTATTCTAGAAATAACTAGACGTAATTTGTACATCAAAAGAGGTAAAAAAATACTAATTGTGTTCTAATGTACTTAAATTATGCAAATTTTGAAATTTTATGCATGATTTAGGTTGGTTAATGAATCTAATCTTTTCTCTTATGTATTAAGAAATTAGATAAAAAATTATTGCCATCACAATGAATTCATTATAGTAATTTGAGTTTTAGGAACTGCATTTCAATGACTGCATACTGCGATTAGTAGCTGCTTAATGATTAATCAGTAGTCAATTTGAATATAATTTTGAAAAAAAATGGGTTATCATTCAGTGACCTTTGACCACATCTTTGACCATCTTTATGCGATCACTAATTTGCACATTGATTAGTCACTATTTTTTATCTTAGTCATTGATTTGGTTACTAATTAGTGATTGAACTTTCTTTAGTTGCTGATATTAGTGATTGCTTCACTAACTACTGACCGAATTATAATTCAATTGCCAATCAATTATCAAATTTTCTTTCGGCCATTAACGCGGTAACTAATTAATGACCACATTTTTGTCAATAATTGATCACAAATATAAAATTTTATGTTTTTACAAATTTTTTAATACAAAAGCATAAAATATATGTAAAAATTACATAAGAAATAAAATATTTGTTTAGTTAAATAAATAAATATAATTCTATATATGCATACACATATTTTTAGAGATAACAATACTTGTAAATATATACATATATATATATATATATGAAAAATATACTATATTTTTATAATGAAATATCATGCATCTTATGCAGGCATTAGTTTTTATTTTATGTAGGTGGAAGTAAAATTAATTCAATTTTCTTCTTTGTGAGAGATAACTCATGAAGTGGAATAATTTTTAATTTATGTAGTAGCTGTTTAATTCCTGTGTTAGTTTTATATTGATTTGGCATGTAAAATGTACTTTTAAGACGGTGATGCATATGTTATATATCAGCTCTTGTTTTTTCGTATCTTAAACTTTTTTCAATTTTTTCAATTCATTCAGCTGAAGTATTTTCAAATATGCATGATCATCAAAAGCAAACCGCGAAACCATCGTTACGTTGGCTGCATGCACGAAATTTCCTTTCAGTGGACTCATTCTATGCACCACTATACTAATAAATAGTAATTAGATTTGATAGAATAGACAACTAATCCATAATTTAGAGGACACTCCCACCAAAAAAAATAAATGTAATAAATTATTATTGTTGGTTAGTCTAACAATAAATGATAAAAGACAAATTCGATAACTATAAATCAATCGTGTTATAGTTTTATTAATTAGTACTAATCACTTTAATCATTTCCTCTGTTAGATTCCTTTGGATGTAAGATAGCATTCTACTTTATTCATGATTCATTTTATGAACACTTCGTAGAATTTCTTTCCTCGGCTAAAATGCTAATAAAGAAGTTGAGATTGACATTTGATCGTCCTCTAGACATAGTTTTTCTTTCCAACTTTTTCTATACATGCTAATATATTAATATTTAAGTTATCTGACATATGTAAGTAAAATGGTTAATTATTAAATATACAATTTTTTTCATATCTACATACATATGATAGGAGAATTTAATACATAGGATTACTTAATGAAGACATTCGTTGAAAGAGAGAAAAATAAATTTTAAAATATATTTTTCGTAACCCAAAAAGATCAAATAACAATAGTTTGAAAATATCCGCAAAATAATTCAATGAAAGAACACAAGATTTAACGTGATTTAGTGATGTGCCTATTCCGCTTAATAAAAAAATGAATTTTATTGATATCAAATCAAGTGTCAAATACAAATTCAAGTCCTACAAGCCTCACGAGAACACCCAACATCCTTATTTTAAACTTCATTCAAAAGAAAAGGAGGAAATATTTCTAATAGTCCCTCAAGTTTTGATTTTGTATCACTTTAATCCTCAATCTTTAAAACTTCATCTTTTAATCCATAATGTTTACTTTTAGTTTCATATTTATTCCTAAGTCCACTTTCCAGCGGGTTTTAACCTGAAAATTGGGCATTGGTGATATTTTGAGGGGTGAAATTGTCAGTTCATACTATTTTATTTCATTTTAGTCCCTGCAAAAAGTTTTATGTTCCAATTTAGTCACAATGTTACTTTTTTTCTTTTTCTTTTTATAAATATATGTCCATGTGTATATATACATTTGTGTGTAATATATGTGTATATATAATATATATTTGTATATATAATTGATACTAATATTAGTCACATGCTCATATATTATTATTAATATTTAATAATATATTATTGATATATTAATATCATTTGTGATACTATTATAATTAATAAAATTAATTGTATGATTAGTAATATATTAATAATAATAAAGATTATATTATAGTAATTTTAATTATATTCATAATACATAGTATTAATAATAATACACGATACTAATAAAAATTAAATTAATTTTATTTTTTTATTATTATTAATTTTAAGAATAATAAGATTAATATTTTCAATGATAATAATAGTATTATTATGATAATATAATTATCTAATATTATTAGGATTATTATTAATAATATTGTAAATAATATATTAATAATAATATTACTAATAAAAATTCAAGTAAGCAAAGACTTTTTTCAACAAGACAAAAAAATTGTCATGTCAATTGAAAATTTGCGACCAAAGAAAAATTTCAAAAATTCAACAAATTTTGGCATGCCACATCAGCATTTTCAATCATTTTATGATATTCAAGCGACTTTCGAGCTAAGTGTGCAAAATTTTCTTTTTAACTTATCGGACTAAATTTAAAATTGCGTAACATATAAAATAAAATTGAAAGTTGAAAAATTTTATAGAACGAAAAAATTATTTTTCTTATTTGCTAGGGATAGCTGCCATGGCTGATCACTATGGGGTGAGAACCCCGCACCCTCCACAACCCCCATCCCCATCCCCAATTGCCTTGTTCCCATCCCACGTGGAAAAAAACACGAACTTATTTTGAAACTATTAGAGTAAGATTGCCTATTTGAATAGTAGGATAATAATTTTTTATCATTAATGACATTTATCAACTATGGAAAGAAGTTGTAGCTAATCAAAGAGGATGTGATTCGCTACATTATCATGAACAAGGGAAAAATAAGGGGCAATTGTCTCAAAATTGGTGCATTTATTTTAACACACCAATTTTTCCCAACAAGCGAGAGATTCAAGAAAACATATGGAAGAGAAAAGAACATGAGATTGCCTTGTAGAGTTTATTAGATAGAAGTCCCATTCGATGAGCATATGGGATTCTTTCATTAGGGTTAGCGAATGAGTCAGTCAAAGGATTTCCAAGTGTATAACCCTGTTCTCAATTCCAAAAGAATTATAGGAATAAAAATAGTTATTTTTAGAAAACCACTAATTTAGGAAATAAAATATTGCTAAAAAAATAACTTAATTAAAAGTTATATGTGCTTTATAAGTTATACTTTGATATTTATTGGTGGTGTATTCTCTGTTTCAATACCTGCCAAAACACCATTAGAAAACATGAATATGTATATATCTTGTTCCATTTTTTCTTCATTGTCTCATACATGGTAAGCAAATGTCATATATTACCATTATACACTTCATTAACAACAAGAGGAATAGTAATCCTAGAATAAGAGACCCCAAAAATGTACAATGGATTTTCAAAATATTTCGGATGACTTATAAGCCATTGCATGCAATACCAACAATCATGAAAACTTTATTAGCAAAACTTTGGCAAGCATAAAATGATTGTTGTTGCCTTCTACATATTGAATTCTATATAAGTATATATAGCACACTTTCTAAGCATAAAATATCGAGCGATGGTGTAAATTGTTATAACTAGTCTCCATAATTTTCATTAAATTTGACAAATCACTGCAAATAGTGTATTTCAATAACATTAAGCAATATTCAATAATGAAAATTTATAGTGAAAGACACAAAAAAGTTTATATTGCAATTTCAAGGCATATTAGCACAATTAGAACATATTCTGTATAATACTCACACCTTTTTGAGGAATTTGTAAGTGATGCGAATGTTGTGTCACTTAAGTTGTAAGCTCCTGAGGTGTTTGCATAAAAAAAATCCAATTCCTACTGGTTGATCCATAAAAATGATGTTAGCCACCTATAAAATGGGAATATGCTTAGTCCTTATAACTTCAATCCTATTCCATTTATTTTCTTCGTGTAAGAAAAATAATAAGCATATACAAAGGATCTTAAACTGTTTTATAAATCAAACTACTTCTAGCATTTTATCTTGATCCATTGCAAAAACATTTGGGTAGCATGAAACCTTTTAAGATGATGACTTTAATTATCAAACGATGCCTAATGGACCATCCTTAAAGAGCTTGTGTTTCTCCTAATTCACTGTAATGTGCTACCTAATAGGATGGGTGGAGAGAGAGACAAAGAACCCCTTTTATAGGATAGGTAATTTTCTTCACAAACTTGATTGGGTGAAGAGAGAGACAAAGAACCCCTTTTATAGGATGTCAAAATGATTATAACCCATCAAGGATCATGAACAAGAATTATTAATGTGCTTCTCTATATATTAATATTGAGTGAATAATCTCTTCTCGTGAATATATAATGTATGTGGAATAATAGGTTCATAACTTTGGTCATAATCAATAAGTTTCCTTCATGTATATATTCGGTGTACATGAACCATTACATATTCAGTATAATATATATATATATATATATACACTATTAATTACTCCACATTTATATTAACTACTTAATATACGAGATCTTTAATATATATACATATATATTTTGTGTGTTTATGAAGTCCATATGATACAATGCACATATATTTATTTCAATATTGTATTTATAGCATATATGTATAGCACAAAGATAAAGGATCTTACACCTTTGTCCAAGTATACTTATTTAACACTAGTGCCGGTAAACTTCCATTGGAATTAGTGAAGTTCTTTGATACTATGCATACACCGTAAAAAGGCCAAAGAATTAAATTTGCTCATTTATATGTACATCAATCTCAAGGAATTAGTGAAGTTCTTTGATACTATTTCTAGGGGTCGTTTCGTGGAGTTTATTTTATTTTTAAAATATTTTAAAAGATATTTTAGAATATTTGGTATTAAATTTAGGAGATGGACTTATATATTGTGAAAATAAAACACCATGCTCTAATATACTTATTATGAATGATATAATTATTGGGTTAACTGCATGCAATTTATCTCTTATGAAAGTTGAAATGGGAAAAATAAATAATTTTGACTTATCTACCTAAAATAATTTAATTAAATTTATACAAATTAAGAAATAAGTAAATTAAAAGTGGAAATAATAAAAAAAAAGAGAACACAAAGAAGAACAAAACATTCTCCCACGCTATGGGTAGCCTAGCCAAATATAGGTAAGCAGCCTCCAATCATAGCCATAGGCATGCCATGGTAAGACTGTACTCACGATTGACATGGCCAGCCTAGTTGCTTAAGCCGGTAGTAGTTGCTGGGGGAGTAGTTGTTGGGGGAAGGTGCTAGGAACCAAGGGTTCTAATGTATATATATGAATAAAACTATAAACATATGTGTTTATATATGTGTACATATAAATATGTATCATATACTTGGTACTTTTTGTCTTCTCTTTTAATCAATTGAACCATGTCAGCTAAATGAACAAAGCAAAATCTAAATATTGGCACACTCCCATCTAACATGTCAAATTTTCCAATGTTTCCTTATTTTAAAATTTGGTAGAAAATGATTAGATGTGACAATATTTTAATATATATGATATGGGATAGCTTAACAAGCCCAACCAAATAAGTAATTGATTGCAAAGAAGGTTTCAAGGCCCACTTAGCATCTGAAACCCAACTATACTTCTAGACCCAACTAGGCCGAGTTACTCAACCACAACTGCCAAGTCAAGTGGATGTTTCTTGATTCTACAAGAGGCTCCAAGCCCTCTAGGTCATCCATTTATTCCTCTGGTTGACTAGTCTCTAGGATTGATTATTGTCAACCAGAGAGCTTACTTTGATGCCAAATCATATCCCGATCGCATTCAATGCTTCGACAGCCAGCATGCTCTTTATTAATGGTGTGTGCTACCCCAATACTGCCTTTACCACCAACTTTGTCAGGAGATGAGCTATCAGAGTACTATTCATCCTAAGAAACAGGAGATGATACCACCTAAAATAGTACCAAGATGAAAAATAACCTATAGCCCCCAACTAAAGACAAAAACCTTCAACACTTGATAGAGGTTTCTCAGACATATCACCCGCCAGGAGAAAGCTATAAATACCCCATTGCCACCCACCTTCTAGGTAGGTCATTTTCACTATACGCTCTTACTTTGCAGCTTGAATACCTTATTCAACTAGTTTTAACTTGAGCGTCAGAGTGCCTTAGCCGGAGATACTTCAACTAGTCTAACATTTGCTATTGATTACATATCTTAACCCAAGAAGATATTACTGTTGGGTCATTTGAACTCCATGACCGAATTAGCCCAAACACAACCTAATTCACTAAAACAACTTTCAACCTTATTATTTTGGCATCGTTTGTAGGAAATTTGAGATTACAACTGAAAAAATGGTAAACACCAGAAGAATATCATTCAAGAGGGAAGAAAATAGTAGGATAGCATCTCCTCCTTTCCCTCAGCCTCAACAAGGATCACATGCTCCAGGCCTTAGTGCCCCATTAGAGCAAGTTGTTACCTTCACCTTGCCTCAGTTAATGCAACTTATAAGTGAACAAATCTTTGCCCAGATCTCTGCCCATTTTTCTATGGCATTGAACAGGCACACAACTATGCTAACCCTAGTTGGAAGTGTAACTCCGCAATCGCCGTCATTGGAACAGAGGTCTCCTCGGGACAATCGTAATTGCCCAAAATTTAGGCGCCCACTAGCCAAACGAGAAGCGAGCCATAGCTTTAGGCATCTCCATGGGAAAAAGTGGCAACCAAAGCTAAGAAAAGAGATTGCTAATTCTATAAATCATTACATTCGACCAAATCGAGCCGCGTAGCGATAGGGTCGAATGTTTCAAATTGGACTAATGCAATGAAATAGGTAAATTAGCGAATCATACAGCTTAGCCCATTTGAACCCCATAGCGCGATGCCTCAACTTAACTGCAACATGACCCAAGCAGATTGGGAAGAGTGGGAAGAAGTTTCCCACCACTTGTAGCAACTGAATAGATACCTCGACAAGATCTCAAGGAGAAACACTGAAAGGGTGCCCAACCTAGAGGGCCCCCAAAGGTCTCGTTGAGAGAGAGGGTCACCATTTATTTAGGAGATTGTTGACGAGTGCATTGTCGTCAACACCAAAGACCCTATAGGACTCCCACGGTACGATTGCTCAATTGATCCCAACAAGCACCTAATGCAGTTCGAACATATGATGTAACTACATGGGCATATGAATTCATCCACACAAAGATGCTGGTGACCACTTTTCAGGGTATAACACTTTATTAGTTTGTTAAACTAGAACCCTCATCAATATACTCCTACGACTAGGTCTGTGATAAGTTTCTGCATTAGTTCATCAGTCGATAAAAGGCGAAGCTCCCCTATACCCATCTTCATGTTGTCAAGTAGAACAAGGGGGAGTCCTTTCATGATTGTTTTACAAATTCAACATAGTGGTATTGATGATTGATAATCCTATGATTGAGTTCCTGATGACATGCTGTTCTTAGGGCTCCGACATAAAGAATACGCTAAAGCTTTGGTGCGAGAGTGCCCGCGGTCGATGGAAGAGTTGCTTGACCTGGTACAGAGATATATGACCTAAGAGGAGATGAACAGGCTAAAGTTCAAAAATACTGAGGTCGTGAAAAAGAAAAATAAAGAGAGAGAGATGGTCAGAAATAGAGAGAGAGAGAGAGAGAGAGAGAGAGAGAGAGAGAGAGCGGTCAATCTCCAATAAAATGCTTCCATGACTACACTCCGCTTAACATCTTGAGAAAAAAGGTCCTATTTGCAATTCAATATGACAACCTCCTCAAGAAGTCGAGGAAGTTGACAAAAATTGAAGCAATAAAAAAATCGAAGATATATTACCACTTACATAAACAAAGAGGCCATGACACAAATGATTACTTCAATCTCCAAGATGAAATTGAGAGGCTCATCTAGTAGGACCATCTCAAAAAATATGTGGCCAGCAACATATACGCTGAAGAGGTAAAATCGACTGGACTTCCTATAAAGAAAGGTCAGTTAGCCCAAGGAGGAAAGACAAAAGAAAGAAACCCACCTTAGAAGACCACCCGCCCGATTAGGCAGACGCAGAAAAGGCTAGAGTTGACTAAAGCCTCCCCAATCGATACAACATTCCATTTATCAACCAGTGTAAAGCCCAACTCCTTCACTGACAATGACTTGGCCCATATCGAATGAAAGAATATCAGTTCTAAAATTGATTGTCCCATGGTAATCTTCATCGAGATTGCCAACTTTGAAATTAGAAAGGTTCTGATCGATAATTGCAACTTAGCCAACATTATTTTTCTCTTGACGATGAAATAGATGAACCTAGGCTAACTAAAATTTAAGCCCATGCTACCCCTCTGGTAGAGTTTGGGGGGTCCAAAATCATTCCCAAAAGTTCCATCAACCTTTCTACGTCATTTAGAAAGGTGCCCGCAAGAGGATACTAATGATAAATTACTTGGTAATCAACACCCTATTAGTTTATAATGTCATAATTAATCAACTAACCCTCAATGATTTCCATGTAATTGTATCGATCTATCACATAAAAATTAAATTCCTAACCCCGATAGGCACGGGCGAGCTGCTATGTAACATCAAAGAAGCCTAGCAGTGTTACACCATTTCGATCGAGTCAAGCGAGTAGAAAACTTGATCACAGCTGAAAACCTCAAAGGACGCCCCTATAGTGGACCTCCAGGAGGGCCAGGTCAATAAGAAAAGAAAGTTGGAAGACACCCAAGTGGAGCCCATCAGGGAGTTCAAAACAATCGAGCTGAAGCCTGAGAACCCCAACAAGACCACCAGGGTCAAAGCAGATATAGGCCCCCACTTGGAATATCTCATGGTCAATTTTTTATGGAGAAATATTGATGTCTTTGCATAGAAGGCATTAGACATCCTGGGAATCGATCCTAGTGTGATTGTTCATCGCCTCAACGTCGACCCCTTATACAAACTTATGAAGTAGAAGGCAAGAACATTCAATGCCAAGAGGAGCCAGATCATCGAGAAAGATGTTAACAAACTCTTAGATGTGGGCTATATTATAGAAATTCAATATCCATCTTGGCTTTGTAATATTGTGTTTGTCCCCAAAAATGAGGAGAAATGGCAAATGTGTAATGACTTCACTGACTTGAATAAAGCATGCCCTAAAGATCCTTACTCCTAGCCTTGTATAGATTAATTAATAGATTCTACTATTGGCTGTGAACTATTAAGAATGATGGATGACTTCCAAGGCTATCATCAAATCTTTATGACACCTAAAGACAGCGACAAAACCTTCTTTGTGGTCCCTAATAGGGCTTATTATTTTCTAGCCATTCTCTTTGAGCTTAAAAATGCTAGCACAACTTATCAAATGCTAGTCAATTTTATGTTCAAGAGTGAGATCGAAAAGTCCATAAATGTTTACGTCGACGACATGATTGTCAAAATAGAGTTGGCCAAAGATTACCTGCTCGACCTTAACCATACATTCTCTATACTAAGGGCTTTTGGCATGAAGCTAAACCCAAGAAAGTACATATTCAGGGTCCGCGAAGGAAAATTCTTAGGTTATATGGTCAGTTAGAGAGGCATTGAGGCCAACCCACGAAAAATCCAAGCAGTATTGGACATTGCCCCACCTCAAACAGTTAAGATGTTCAGCATCTAGTTAGGAGGATTATAGCACTTAGGAGACTCATTGCCTGATTAACCGACAAGAGCCTACCATTCTTCAAAATCTTGAGGAATGCCAAAAAGTTAGGTTTCCAGTGGAACAAACAGTGTGATCGAGCTTTGATCAAGTTGAAACAATACTTGTCCTTGTTTCCTATGTTTGCAAAGCTTGAGCTCAAAAAGGTACTACACATCTACTCAACAGTCTCGAAAGCGTTGATCTATTTAGTCTTGGTCTCAACCAGAGATAGTAGTCACTGATCAGTTTACTACTGTAGCAAAATGCTACAAGGGCCAAAGCATAACTATTTAGAGATCGAGACATTTGTCCTAACACTAGTCACCGCTGCTTGAAAGCTCTGACCATATTTTCAGTCCCATGCAATCATAATACTAACAAACCAGCCATTAAAGCAAGTGCTATCAAAGCCAGACACATCAGGGAGACTTAAAAAATGAGCCATTGAGTTGGGAGAATTCAATATTGCATTTCAACCCAAAACAACCATCAAAGAGTAGGTTTTGGCCGACTTCATCGCCGAGCGAGCCGATCTCCCTAAAAAGAGTAGCACAACTCCTCTTACTTGGACATTATGTGTTGATGGATCATTGAACACATTAGGAGAGGGAGCAAGAGTGGCTCTTCGCTCCCCATCAACAGAGGAGTATGATTTCGCAATCAAACTTGACTATACAGTCACTAATAATAAAACTGAGTATGAGGTCCTTCTCGCTAGAATGAGAATGGTACTCAATCGAGGAGTCAAGCACCTGGCTACGATTATAGACTCCCAGTTTGTAGCAGA
The DNA here is from genome assembly GCA_014898725.1 of Jacaranda copaia. NCBI lineage: Eukaryota > Viridiplantae > Streptophyta > Magnoliopsida > Lamiales > Bignoniaceae > Jacaranda > Jacaranda copaia. Next base: position 41,124 of record JACGDI010005308.1, on the reverse strand, counting down.
ATAGGCCAAAGAAAATTTTGAGGCCAAGGACTCGACAATGAGCCAGTACCTAGCAGAGGTCAGAAAATGACAACAATCATTCAAAAAGTTCACTCTTAGCTAGATGTCTTAATCTAAGAACGAGCACGCGAATGCCCTGTCTAAATTTGCTAGCTCGACCAAAGGCACAAGAGACAAGATGATAACATTTCTAGTCGCAGACAAACCTTCAATTGATCCTCTTTAATAGAACTTGGTGGGGAGCATCAAAGAAACAATTCCTTCATGCCAAGATTCGATAAAGCTTTACTTAAGTTATGGCATAATCCATGAAGATAAGAATGAGGCACATCACCTTCGAGAACAAGCTTCCAAATTTGCACTCGACAAACATGGCCAGCTCTATAAGAGGTCGATCTTTGGACCACCCTTGAGGTACTTGGACCCCGACCAGGCTCATGAGGTTTTATAAGATATCCATGTAGGCATGTACAGGAACCATTCAAGGGGAAGATCTCTTGCTCATAAAATTATCAGGTATAGATACTTTTAGCCGACCTTACTAAAAAACATTATTGATTTTGCTCGAAAATGTCCGACATGCAAAGTCTACTTGAACTTTCCACATCAACCTGCTGTGCCCCATGGTTAACGTTCAGATCTCTTGGCAATTCAACCAATAGATGATCAATATTTTGGGTTCATTGCCAGAGACGATAGGTCAACAAAAGTTCATAACTGTAGCAGTCGAGTACTTCACTCAGTGGGTCAAGATCGAAGCTATCCTAAAAATAATTGACACAGCCATCAAAAATTTCATCTGGAAAAATATTATTTGTCAATTTGGTCTACCTAAATCCTCATTTCAAACAATGGGACATAGTTCTAGAATAAAAATACCCAAAATTGGTGTGAGGCCTTAGGAATCACCCAACATTTTACCTTAGTGGGTAACCTTCAATCGAACAACCAAATAGAGGTAACGAACAAAACAATCCTTGACCACTTGAAACTAGAATCCAAAATATTAGGTCGAGTTGGGCAGAGGACCTCCCAAGAGTGCTATGGGCATACAAGACATCCCCCCTCATAACCACAAGTCATAACCTTTATAGCATGGTTTATGCATCCGAGGCAACCATCCCCTTAGAACTCATACAACATACAGGTCGAGTGATTCACTTCCATTTGCTCAGAAACACGTCAAGAAGAAAGCTTGATCTTGAGACTATCGATGAGCAAAGGTAAGAAGCCTATAACACCATGCAACGCTATAGATCAAAGATGGTGAAGAACTACAATAAAGGGGTCAGGGTACATCATTTTAAGGTCAGAGACCTTGTTCTCAAAAAGGTGAAAGTTTCCAAGAATGATGGCAAACTGGACCTAAAATGGGAATGACCCTATACGATCGTGAAGGTATCAAAATATAATGCTTATTGACATACCAATGTCAATGGGGATGAGCTCCCTTGCCCATAGAATGCCATCAACTTGAAGAAATTCTATGTATAAAAGTGTATTGTAATCATCTTTGTATTCTATTATATAAATAAAGTTTTAGCAACATTACTATCATCCATTCATATAGCCGTGAACACTCCCTCTTGTAAGTTTCTAGTCGACCCAATAAGTAGTTTCAATTTGAAGAACCAAGGTCTCTCAGGCAAAGTTTCAAGTTGACCCAAAAGTAGCTTCAAGCTGCCAAGTCAAGTGCCAAGTCGACCTAAAAGCAGCTTCACATTGCCAATTCAAGGCTTTTCAAGCCTAAACTATGAAGTCGACCCAAAAGTAGCTTCACACTGCTAATTCAAGGCTTTTCAATCCCAAACTATGAAATTGACCCCGTAGTCGACCCCAAAGCAGCTTCATACTGCCAATTCAAGGCTTTTCAAACCTAAACTATGAAATTGACCTTGTAGTCAACCCAACAAACAGCTTTACACTGCACAATTAAAAAACCTAAAACTCAACCAGAGTAATGAAATCAACTATAAAGTTGAGGAAAATTTTAAAAATAGAACGTTCAACATATGTTAATGAGATCATGCATATATCTGCAATAATAACGTTAATCGATGACAAAGTTGTTGGTTTTTTGATTAATTAACATGATTATCAACCACACATTTGCGACAAGATAGTTGCATTTGATAAGAAAGCTATAAAGTTGATAGGATACATATTGAGCAGAATCAAAGTAGTATTTCATTGAGCAAGTTATTTATTACAACTGAAGGACACCCTTCATAAAAAAAAAAAGAAAAAGAGGAATGGTGCAACACACCTACATTCAACTTTCGTTCAACCTAATCCCCTCTGCTCGACCTATCGGGGCACCCTTCTACATGTCCTGGTCAGGCTCGAGCATTACTGATATGAAGGGAAGAACTACTTGTGCTGGTTGCAAAAGCCCTGCCATGTTGCCCAAAAAGTCAGTTGAGCGTAGCACGTACTAAGCAACATCGATTTGTCCATCCTTGATTTAGAAGCCAAAGTCATGAATAAAGGAGAACTTCTTTGCCAAGTTAGTGAGCCTCTTTTTAATCTGATCCTATTCCTGCTGAGTGGCCGCCATAGGCTTGATTGAAGTGTTAGTCATAGTATCGCCTTTCTTGACTGCGGCCTTCTCGAACTTAAGGTAATACTATAGTTTCTCATCCAAAATTAGGCTTATTCTATCTTTGTCCTTAGCCCAGAAAGCTTAGACCAGGAATTTGAGGTGCTTAATTGCTTTCTCAAATATGCCATGGGCATCACCGATTAAGAAAACCATGCTTGCATCTTGGAAAGCCAAGTTAAGCATAAACTACTCAACTACTTTCTTTTGTATCAAATGAAGTTGTTAGGAGAATGCTGCTTAGGCCTCCTCGAGTGTAGCAGTACGATCGGCTAATCAATCGAAGCATAGCTTAATTGAAGTTCCAACTAAGCCTTCCTCAACACCGAATGCATTCGGTTTCTTTCTTCCACGGTCTTGACCAGTTGTTGATTTTTTGTGTCGAATTGTGCCCGGAGGTTGGCCACCTCCTTGGTTAGATGATCGACCCAAACTTTGGAACATTCAAGCTAAACCTTCAAAGTGTCCAGATCCGCTCCTTTCTGTAGTTCTTCCCAATCAACCAGAGCTAACTCTAACCTACGATAGAAATGGTACCTAACCTAGCTTACTTGAAATAGAGATTATCATTAGACAGCGTATCAACTGAAGGCAACACTCAACAAGAAAATAATCTACCTCACACTAACCATGTTGTAGTGGTAGGCCAAAGCCTTGAGTGCCCCAACTTGGCTTAGGTTTATGAACTTTTGTTAGTCACCAATAAAGAGCCTGGTCACTATGCATTTAAGCTCACTGGTGCCCGTTGTCCCTGAAGATATGACAGAGCTTGAGTTGGTCATATCCATGCTCAGATTGGTCCTGAACAGAGATGACAGTAGTTTGGGTATCTGAAACAGAACCCCATCACTATGCTTGTCGAGCTGGTCATAACCTGTGGCCATCTTCTGCTTGTCTTTGTTTTTCGTTGTCCTTTTGGGCATAGAGCCTCTGTATTCGACCATCTGTCTCTTGCCCTAACTCATGGGGCTACCGCGAGACTCTTTCTTTGGTCGACTAGGCTGTACCGCCTGTCCAATCTATGGGGTAGCAGTCTATGGTATTGCCTCCGCCACAGAAACTTCATCTTGTCGAGTGGTCGCCCGATGGTGCTATTTATTTCTTTACACCCTAGCTAAAGCTTCTTATCTACCACAAGCCATGATCTCTTCTCGATCTACCAAAAAAATATAATTTAAAGAGCAATTAAAATTGAGCAAAAAGAAGTGAAAATACACAATTATCACAGTTGACAAGGATTTCTACCTAGTTGATCGCCCACAGGCAAGTTCAACTTGATCGGTGACAAGCCAGCCAGCTAGCACCAAATATCTCTCCTTGATCAAAACTGAAGCCTTGATTTGGCTAAACTCAACCAGGTTTTGAATGAAAGTGTTGGGCCAACTCAGTGTTTGGTTCCTCAGTATCTCAATGAGCCCTCTCTACAACCCCCTAAAAATATTAAACTTATCGGGCCCTCGAACATACAAATAATTTTTTTTCACTCTTAGCCATATGATAAAGATAGGGTGACTAAGAATTTTCAACGCAGGCACGTCGTGAGGTAGTAAAGCCCAGTCTCTTCAGTGCTACTCGACTTTTGAGATATAGAAAGGTGAAATAGTTTTGAAAAATTGGCGAAGGAAGTTGGTTGGCGAAATAAGTGCATTAACATGATGAAACTATGTATCGTGGCAAAACAGTTGGACAAGAGCTGAGTTATGCAGACATCCAAGCCCCTTAAGAGGTCTACTATTCGAGGTGCTAGTGGAAACTTAAGTCCACATCTAAATCCCTCCTCTACCACATGGCCCCACGACCCAAGCACTAAGAGTTCAAACTCCTCAAGAATATGGTAAAGCTCTCTAATGCGAACTAAGTCAGCATGGGTGATTTTGAAAACTATCTCGCTATAATAGTTGGGGGTAAAAAATCGACCACACGATGCTAGTACTTCACTCATGCTATCTTCATCCCCAAAAGCAGCCCTCTCATCACTTGAGCTGCTGGAGGTTGAGCTATCGCTTGACGAGCAGTCAAATGTGCTCTTATCCCCAACCCCCCATGAAAGTGTACACTAAGGGACCCAGTGTCCTCACTATCTGATGAATTCGACATGCTTAAAATGTAAATGAAGGAAAAGAGGAACTAGCAAAAGAACTTATAGGTTTTCATTGGAAAGCTCTAGAATGTATAAAGGAATTAAAGGCCCTGAGTGCAAGAATCGACAAGATCGATTTCAGTAAAAATATAAAATGAATGTTTTTGCCCCGTCTATTTATAAACATTCAGATGTGGGAATCTAAATGGTAGTAATAATTGCACAGTCGTCCGTTGGCACTTTGTATACCTCATTGTAACTAATGCATTAAATGTACCAAACCCTAATTGAGAATTCAAAAGCCTAGATCGAAGGTGCATAACCATCAATCAACTGCTACGCCTTGCTCTTTCTCATTGACAAGCTCGATTAGGACTGCGACTGGGGGGACTCATGATACGGGATAGCCCAACAGGCCTAGCCCAATAATTAATCGACCCAGATAAGGTTTCCAGACTCACGTAGCATTTGAAGCCCAACTACACTTTCAAACTTAGTTGGGCCGAGTTATTTGACCACAACTGCCAAGTCAAGTGGATAGTTCTCGACTTTATCCAACGAGGGGCTCCAAGCCCCCTAAACCATCCATTTATTCCTCTAGTCGACCAGAGAGCTCACTCTGATGCCAAATTCTTTTCCAACTACATTCAATACTTTGACAACCAGCATGCCTCTGCATTAATGGTGCATGTCATCCCAATACCGTCTCTACCAGGAGGCATGCCATTAGAGTACTATTCATCCTAAAAAGCAAGAGACGATGCCACTTGGAATAGTGCCAGGATGGAAAATGACCTATAGCTCCTAAGCAAGGATAAAAATCCTCTACACTTGATAGAGACATCTCAGACATATCACTCATCTAGAGAAGGTTATAAATACCTTATTGCCAGCCATCCTCCAAGTATGCTATATTTACTATATGCTCTTACTCTGCTACTTGATTACTTCATTCGATTAGTACTAATTTGAACGTTTGAGTGCCTTAGCAGGGAGCACCTCGGCTGGTCTGACGTTTGCTATTGGTTACAAATCTCAACCCAAAAAGATTATTACTATTAAATCATTTGACCTCCTTGGTCAAATTAGTCTAAATACATCCCAATTCACTAAAATAGCTTTCAACCTCATCGATATGTACAATTAAAATTATAGTTTTATAAGTTATAGATTTAAAAATCAAATAGATAAAATTATAGGATGGAATTTGCGATTTTCCCTTAATCGTTTGGCAAACAAAGGGAGGAAAATCCATCAATGCGCAGGCTAAGCTATTTTGCAATTAATAAATTCCAAAACCGTAATTCCATAGTCTTTGTTTGGATCACAGAAATGGCAATGAAACAAATTCAATTAGACTATTATTTTAATATTTGATTGTTAGTATGATATAATTTGGTGTTCTGTTCAATTTTGGTTTTAAAATCATACTAGACATAAAATGATTAATCTTGTATATTTTAATTTCTAATTCTTAATTTTAAAATTTTATGTACATATATCTATGCATGTTATTTAATTATTATACTATTTTTATGTTTTAGTTACCAAAATAAAAATTAATAAATAAGGAAAAATGCAAATGTGATTTTATTTTTTAATTCTAGAATATTAATTTTTTTATGTTACAACTATTTCGGTAACCAAATTATCGAATAAAACAGAAAAGCAAAATAAACTCAATTAATAACCCAAAGCTAATCAAAACAATTAATCATTCAATTGTCAACAAGTTATTTCAACGTATTGAAATAATGAAAAATAAGATAAATAAAAATATATGTATCTGAAATTCAAATTTAAGAACTAAAATTAAAATATAAAAAATTAATAATTTGATACTTGATAGATTTTAAGAAATAGAAAAAGAAAAGGAGAAAGTAAGAAATAAGTTTTCAGATTCCATATATGTCACTCAACACAACATGCAAACTACATTTCTCAATTACAAAAGAGAGTTAGAGTGCTGCTTATCCAAAACAAATGTATCTTATGTGTTAAAGGAAATAACATTACCAATTTCATACGTAAAGGCATAAAGACCAGTGCAATCGGATCCCCCCACGAGCCAAAGTATAAGGGGATCATCTTTAGGATTATTTTCCGACGGAGTGAAGTAGTAGAAATATTGCATCTCCTCATCTTCTCCCACACCAATATACCTTTATTAATTAATTATAACAGAACAGTTAATCTACCCAACCATGAATCATGCATGCAATATGTAATGCGTAGTAGCAGTTGTAGTAGAAATCCAATAAACAAAAAGAAATAGCAGAAAATGGCGGGGGAGACCTGCAAAACTTACCCAGTTTCCAGTTTAAATGGTAATTTACCAGGAAAACCTGGCAGGTATTCAATCAAAATGAACAAAAATTGTTAAAGAAAACCAATATTAGCAGCAACGACACGACGGGCTTGAGGCGGCGAAGACAAATATACGGAGGATGCTGGGGTATTGGCGGTGCCACCATCTTTAAAAAAAGTATTTAACATAAACATTTATGTCTGCAGGAACCGCAGACAATTTATAGGTTAATTTATGTTAAATATTTTTTTTTTAAAAAATAAGCGCAATTTGTAGTTTATTTTTAAATTATAAAATTGTAAATAAATTTGAAAAGGAAAAATAATGGCAACCAAAGAATTCAATAAAAAAAGTTGTGAATTATACTATTCAAATATTATTATGTTAAAATTATATCAATTAATTAAAAAGGAAAAAATAGATTACTAAATATATATTAATTCAAACAAAATCCCAATAATTATTTATAATTATTTTTCAAATTTAGTCAAATCATGAGCGTAAAAATTATTGCTTGTAAATAACTAAAATATTACTCAAAAAATTACAAAAAAGAATTATTTTTTTATAAGTATTAGAAATATGGTTGTAAATGTGGTGATGCAAAAATAATTTCTAATAATTCTTTTAGTAGTTTTTTTTGTATTTTACAATTAAGATCCTATTGAATAGTGTTTTCAAATATAGTTGTAAAATTTGGTATCACAACTATCTAATATCCATAATTTTTCAGTTTTGCCTTTCACATCTCATTCTCTTTTCAAAGTTTAGAGACTATTGAAAGACAATTAAGTAAAAATATTAGAATAACTTCCATATTAGACACAAATAATAGTGTAGATTTACTACAAGTTCTTTAAATTTGAATCCAAACTTCACACTTTATACGTGATTATGATGTCGCTTGGTCAAATGACCCCTGCAAGTAGGGATCTTGTTGAAATACCAACAAACACTATAAGAAAAAGATAAATTAGTGACAAAATGGTAAATGAAATAAAAATATATATGTGCACACATATTAAATTACAAAAAATTTTGTTTTGTTACCCAATCATTTTTTTTTAAAAAAAAAGAGTGATAAGAATAGTTTTTAAATTGTTGCTTTTGAGTATTGACAGTTAATGATATACCTATGTGACAATCTCATAACGATGAAAATCTTGTTATAAATTATAGTGATTAACTTTTGTTATCACCATAGCTAGGGGTGTTAGTACTATTTGTTAATAGTGATAACTTAAAATATTAGTTTTTGTCACTATTAATTAAATTATATTGTGATAAAATAAAAATTATTATCACTTAAAAAATATTGTTAGTGACAACATAAAAGCTATTGTCACTTAATATATGTTAATTAGCAATGATTTTTATATTGTCACTTATTATTTTATCCATAATATCCTATTTTTTATAGTGAAATATCATGTATCTTATGTAGGCGTTATTTTTTTTTATTTTATGTGTGTAGATTTTTTTTCTTTTTGCGAGAGATAACTCATGAAGTAGCATAGTTTTTAATTTATATAGTAGCTGATTAATTTGTACGTTAATCATTGATTAGACAAGTAAAATGTACTTTTAAGACAGTGATATATATGTTATACAAGCTCTTGATTTTTCATATCTAAAACTTTTACCATTTTTTCAATTCATTCAACTGAAGGATTTTCAAGAATACATGATGATCAAAAGCAAATCACGAAACCATCATTATGTTTGCACTAAATTTCCTCCCAAAGGACCCATTTTTTGCGTCCCTGCCCTACTTACAAATAATAATTAGATTTACAAATAATAATTAGATTTGATCGAATAGACAATCGATCCATAATTTTAAAGGACACTGCCACAAATAATAATATCGTAATAAATCATCATTAATTATTCAGTATTCTAACAATAAATAATTAAAGACAAATCCGATAGCTAGAAACCAATCATTTGTCATGTGGTGGTTTTCTATATTAGTACTAATCCCTTTAATAATTTCCCTTGTTAGATTCCTTCGGATGTAAAATAACATTCTAATTTATTCATGATTCATTTTATGAATGGTAACACTCTCAAATTTTTAAATACGAGAAATTCATAAAAATATGAATTTTATAATTTGAATTAAGTTTTAATTTACCAAGAGAAAATGATAATGATAATTGATAGAGAAATTAAAAATGTGGTATTTAAAAATTTGTGAGGTCTTAAATGAACATAGAAGAAGTTGGGGAATTAGAAAACCAATTAGATAGGGCTTAATTGCAAAAATTAGAAACTAAATGGGGCCAATGTGAGAAAGAAAGGGAGAACAATGGGCTAATCGAAAATTTTAGGGCAAATGCAAGGTGCTCAAATGCTCAAGGATTGAATTATAAGCTCAGTTGAAACTATGGGGTCCAATTGGAAAACCTGAATGTTGGAAAATATATATAGACTCCCCCTCCTTGTTTTTCCTAATTTCTACGTGCAAACCCTCCCCAACCTTCTCACTGGCACTCCTCGCCATTGCAAAAGGAAAACCATAAACAGCCCAACCATTACCTTTCTTTCAACCCAAGGAACAACCTATACGAAGAACTCTCTAAATCCACCCACGAAATGCCGAAAACTTTTAGACCAAATGGAGCTTGCGGCAGAGGTGACGAGCATGGTGGTTCCGACAGTTGTCAGTTACGGTTAAGGAGTGGGTTTCATAGGTTTGACAAGTAGAAGGGCGAGGAACAATTTGGAAAAAAGGAGTGGTGGCGGCCAACTGCGGGTTTACTGTTTCGAAGTTTGGTGGTGGTTGCGCACAACTTTGACGATGACTCTGGCAGGCTAAGGGTAGTAGCTTCATATCAACATCATGAACGCATGCGTATTGGTCTTATGTTGTAAATAAGCTTCGAATTAGTTTGATTTGGTAAAAGACCCAATTAAACTGTTAATTGTTGCTTAATTTCAATTCGATTATAGAATTGAGCTAAATTTTTCTATATCTTAATTAATCTGATTAGACTATGGATTATGATTCTAAGCGAAAACGATTGGATGTAAAGTAGTGTAAAGTGATATGTAGACCCAGGTTGTTAATTAAGACTTAATTATCATTAATAAAGCTAATTGGTGTAGTTAAAAGTCTAATTTTATGTAACATTGTAAGGATTGATCGTTAATAGAAAATATGAGAAGTTAAACTAAATTATTAAACATGGCTGGCCACGCATTCGGTTACGCTGGTTTTATTACTCTGTTTAGCGTTCTGATTTGTAGGCTGATCATTATTTTCCATTTCTACTGTAGGCATTATATTATATTACCCTTGGGGATGCCCTTGAAAAGTTTGTTACTAGTAGAGATACTGTGGGAAATTGGGCCCAAGACCAAGTTCAAAATCACAATCGGACAAAATGGATTGATGGTGATTGGTTTCCAGACTAGTATCTATTCACAATCCTTACCACAAGCTGTTGGAAGTAGCTATTTGCGAATGGCAGGATACGACATTACTGCCGGCTATGCCACATGTCTACTATGTTATGCTGAGCCGATCGCTTGAGAAATGGATAGATATAGAAGACATTATGATATATTTTGTTTTTGATATAATATGTTCTAGGGAGCAATAAGGTTGAAATTGGCCTGCAACTTTGCTAAGTTTTGTAAATTGATTCTATTATGTGATTCTTTGTTGTGTTATATTTTTGTTGTAATAAGTATCATTTGTTCGAATTCCTTCTTTGTCAATATGTTAATCTGTAAATTATGATTCCTTTCGACCCTTTTCATTTATTCTTCTTTAAGTTACAAATCAACTTTGTTGGAACCTCTTTGTCAGTTCTCTCTTGACTTTATGTGTTACATTATAGTTACACCCTATTAAATCCTTCAATCTTATACCTCTTATTGTTTCCTAATTCTTTTCCCAGATAGAATCTAATGAAGAGCAGGAAATCTGAGTGTGCTTAAAGACCGAGGTAAATAGTTTTATTTCTAGCACTAGACATGTATGCTCCTTTTAGACTTGAAATGCAAGTTTGAATATGTAAGCTTGATATTAACATACCACATGTAAAGATTTTGTGTGCATCTGTAGGTTGCAGTTAAAGTCTGTTGTGATCTATTGCTTAGTCATGCATTGATTTAAGTTAGAATGAGTAGTGTCCTAGGTTGTAAATGTATTTTTTCCTCAATAATGTTGTTCGTGTTATTTGTTTTCTCTTTCTCTGCTTTTTGATATTGTTCTCAAAATGTATGATAGATTCTTAAGTGTTTTCTTTCCTTAACATGCAATATCTTGAACTTTCAATACTCATATTGTTTATTAACTTTTGCTGTGTTAAATGGACAAGAAGTTGGAGTATGTTAATTGTGTTGGGAAAATTTAGGGTTGTTCTTTTGAATTGAGAGGAATATCTTTGTATTTTTTTTAAGGGATGTTATGTTATATGTCAAGTAGAGCTATTTTTTAATTTGATTTTTGAGAAGAAATTGAACATTTATTTTGTTGAATTAGAAAATGTGTTTGAATCAACTTATCTAGGGCCTATCTTATTTTATAGAGCTATTTTAGGGATGCTTATAGGTTGTTCTTATTTTGCTTGTTAGAAATTTAAATTTATGTCTTGTTTACTGCTTTTGAGACTATTTTTCTAATAATTTTATTGTGAAATTTGCTTGATATTAATGAAATTTTAAGGTTTCTTCTTTAATTAGGCTTGTAATTGTATGAAACAACAATGATCATAGTACTGGAATTTGAGGTTTTGTGTTTAATTTCATAGGCGTGGTTTTTCGTCTATTAATTTGTATATTAGTTTGTTTATCAATATTTGATATC
>JACGDI010005308.1:0-23951 GCA_014898725.1 Jacaranda copaia | reverse complement strand
TTCTTCAGGAGTTTGAGAGGGTTGATTCATATAAAGATATGGCATATCCTCTAACAGATCTTCTAAATCGTTGAGATCGCTAACATTTTCTGGAGACATTGATAAAATGGCTAGCCAAGGTGCATTGGGTTTATTTTTCTCAAAATCAGCAGCTTTTTTGAGAAAATCTGTTAATTGATTAACAGTGGAAGGACCTTGTAGCATGAATTGATGAGAATCCGACTTTGAAGTGACAGGACCAGTTTTCTTTTCTTCTGGTTGTTTTGCAACAACTGGTGATCTGTGCTTTCGCTTGTATTCTTCTGATGTGAAGAATAAAGAAGAATCCTTAAATATTTTTTTAAAATTTTCCAAGCCATGCAAAGGTTGCGACCCCACTGGAAATTTAGAAGAAAGTTCTGGTCTACTTCATATGGAATCTCTTTGATACTGTTCCTCAAGAGATTTAAGTTGGGTCTTGAGGGATTTGATCTCCTATTCCTTGTGGGAAAAAGGTTAAGACTGTTGATGGAGACGCAAAATATCATTATGGACGAATTCAATTTTTTGTTTTAAAGTCTAGATCAATCCTACCAATTGATTATCCATCTTGGCCTCAATTTATTCTTGGCTCCTGAGAATTTTGTGCAACATTTGATTTTGAGCAACAACATTCTCTGATTGCCAGTTAAGAGTTGCTTCTGTAGCAGTAACCTCAACCAAAGACCCATAAGCATTTCTGGAAGTTGGATTTTTTATCTTCCATGAAAGCTTGAACTCTGAGGGATGAACTTCTTTTGGAGAAAATGTTTTTGGAGCAGTAGAAGAGGATGAGGAAGGAGTAAACATCATTATTTTCTTTGGTTTCATGGTTGGCAGATTGTTAAAATTTGTATCATCTTGGCGGCTGCTATCATCATCATCATCATCCCAACCAGAGTAAGTTGTTGGCCATGGTGTAGGAAGCGGTGGAATATATTTGACCAAATAGTCAAATTTGCTAGATGGTTGTCCCAAAGTATAAACATAAGGATCATTTCGAGAGAATGTTAAATGTTGTCTTGGGACAGCATTTTGAACTGGAGTATAAATCAAAGATCCATTACCATCAAATCCACTAATTGGAATAGTAGATTGGATAATATACAGGGGATTGAAGCAGCTAGGAACACCAGTTTTCTCCTTTTTTTTTAACATAATTTCCACTATACCATCTTGGTTTTTATGGAATGATGGCTCTGTAGACTGAATTGGCTTGGCCTTCTTTGTAGACTAATGATTTCTCTTATAGGCAGTAATCCATGTCTCTGGAATCAGTTTATGCAACTCCTCCTTTGGAATTTATCTGGGCACATAGGTACAGTTGGGAATATGATTGGTATCAACAGAAATGAGCAAGGCAACATCTATTTCCTGTGGAAAAGCAAAATCAATGGAATGATTTTGAATCCAGTACACCATCTAATAGTAGAGAATTGCTGAGTATGTCGTAGCTATTGGAACTGCACCACAAATCTGAATCTGGAGCTTGAGTGCTAACCTCAAAAAAGGATTTGCTATTGGCATGTTGAAATTTAGAAACATAGTGTTAGAATTGTTTCCGCATTCAACGTAGTCTGAATAGTGCGAATACAAGCATGCTGATAATCAAAAAAATGAGTTTCCAACAAAGCAATCCTTGAGGTGGTAGGAAGACCTTTTTGTCCATGTAAGGTTAATGCAAATCTAATGGCTCCAAAGTGAATATGTGTATAACCCTCAGAAAGCCATAAATCTAAAAAATGGGAGGGTAGCTCAATGGATACCATTTGCTCTTTTTCTGTGGCTGGAAGAAAATGCTGATCAAAGGCTGATGCTTGGATATATTCTTTAACTTGTATCTTAGAAGGGTTGATCAAACCTTTTACAGTTTTGGTAAAGGAAGATTTTGGTTTAGAGAAAGCATTATATGGATTGATAAGAGGAAGGTTGGTAAGGGGACTTTTTCATTTTCAGGTAGATAGGTAATTTCATAGAGAGAATCAATCTTAGAAGTATTAGACTTTCAAAAACTAAAATTAGGAATTATGGAAGAGGAAGAAGAAGAGGTAGAGTGCCTGAGTAGTAAACTATCCATGGCTCTGATACCAGATTGAAACTGGTATCTTATTAAGGTATGAATCTGCTATATAAACAAGCCTCAATTGTGGGCAACAACAAGAGCATGTCTTCTTATGATAAGATACTTCCTTCATTCAGGATCAAAGTTTTGGAAAGAAACTAAATAGGGATGAAGAAAATAAAATTCTTTATGATGCAAAGGATCCTTTTCATGCAACTGTAGAGCATACTTGAATTTTTTTAAGAAGATAAAGATTTGAAGGTGATTTCAATGTTTGAAGTTAATAGAAACTACAAAATGAACAAGATAATATATAGAATTGCAAAACTTAAAATTAGAAGAAACGTTCCTAAGGCACACTAGAAATTTTATTTAGCTTATTTCCATCTATTTTGCTCTCCAAGTATCAAGACCCATTCTTTTATAGAGGGATTGATACTATTTGAGAAGTACAACGCTAGACAAATGGCAAAAATGATATCAAACACACTTTAGACACCTAGTATAATTATTTTTGACTTTTTCAAACTAATAGTACAATAATGCAAATAACGTATCTGACTAGTATAACACCTCACCATATTTAGTACAATAATTCATGATAGCACACCAAACTTAGTATAGTAATTCACATCATGTCAAAAAGCCAGGGGGGAAAGGACCAAAAACAGTAATTGATTTATTTTGATGGGGAATCTCTGCTAGTGGGTTGTTAGGGTTAGCAGAAGTCCCATCTTTTCCCACCATTGACACTGGCTGTCAAATTCGTATGGGTCCTAGGAATTAATGAACATGTCATCATTATTGTCATCATCATTTACTTTTTCTCTTCCCTTGGAAGATAAAGTAGAGACAGTAAAAACAACAGGGAATGAACAAGGTTTTGTTGCAGTAGAACTTTGTGGAATTTGATTATGTGAGAGGGAATTCCATCTACAGTTGAATATGATTAGGAGGCTCCCCACATGGAATCAGCAGTAACTTTGACCGTCTCATTGTCGAATTGTTCAAAATATGCTCTGGCGTCTTCATGAAGTTTGATTGCATAATCGATTGGCAATTATTCCCATGGAGCATCTTCATCAAACTTAGGGGAGATTTGAGACAAAACTATTGAATTGAACTCTGCCATTTTTCTTTGAAACTCTCTTGTCTCATCTCCATGATCATAAAACTCTTTATTAAGAAGATAAGGAAAAATGCCATATTCTTGGACTGAATAGAAGTATGGTAAATTATGAATATAGGGAGAACTTTGTCTGGAGAGAATGTAGATGACAGAGGAATTTTCAATAATGTTCCCAGTTAATTTGATTTATATGACCTTGAGCATTTTCATCCAAATAGACAATCGAAAAAACCACTCAAGAAATGTTCTAGCAAATGGATTTTCTTCTAGATAATCAAACCACCCACAATGGAGTTCTGCAAACCACTTGATAGATTGTTCAATAGGGAATTTAATAGCAATGTTCCACTGTTCTAGCATATACCAAAGTAAACACAAGAGTTCTTTTGAAAACATATGATGAAATGGACTAGAGATACTAAACAAAGTGAAGAAGGGAAAATCAAGATGAAATCCTAGACCGCCAAATGTATGTAGACCTATTTTCCTAACAGTGAGAGATTGGTATTTTAACATGAGTTCTTTTGCTCTGGATTTATTAGTTTTGGTCTTTATTAAATCAAAAAGCTCAGGAAGAAGACTCTCAAGAGGAAAACTTTGAAAAGAAGTGGTATTGGATAGAAGGGGAAAACATGCGGATAATGGGAATGTGATTTCTAGGAATGATTGGAAGAGTAGGTTTGGATAAAAAATCAACAAAAATGTTGGTTTTATCTTTGATGTGGTTAATAGTGAAAGAGAATAAGAAAAACCATTCTGCCCATCTAAGAAGTTGTCTGAATGGAAAAGTATTAGGTTTGAAACTCAACGTCTTTGGGAAGGCACTCATATCTATCTCAATATGAAAGTGATGACCAACTAGATGAAATTGAACTTTTTCTATGCCTCTCTTGACTGCTAAAATTTCTTTGTAGGTTGAATGGTAATGTTGTTCAATAACCTTAAAAGAACCGCTTTTGTATCCACAAATATTCTTTTTGCCATTATTTTCTTCAAGCAACACAGTAGCCCAAAACGTTTTACTTGCATCCGTTTGAAGGATTCTTGTACCATCTGAAGGAATCAGCAATGGGGGAACTTCTTAATGATCTTTTTGATGGCACATACTGCTTTTCTTTGTGCAGAAGACCATTCTGGAGGATTTTTCTTCAGCATATCCTGTAAAGGCCTAATAATTGATGCAAGCCTAAGAATGAAGTCTGCAACATAATTGATAACTCTCAAAAACTATTGAATCTATTGTTTCAGTTGTAAGTCATCAGGGAATTTGAGTAATTTCGAAGCAATATGTGGCTGCAAAGAGTACTGTCCTTCCTTGATATGCATTTCCAAAATTTTAATTTTTGGCTGTGCAATGATTATTTTCTTTTTAGCAAGCATAATCCTATATCTTTGAACCAATTCTCCAAAATAATGAAGAATATAAGAATGTATTTTCATATCTTCAGAAAATAGAAGAATATCATTAATATAATTCAGAACATTTGGAAACAAGGATTCAAAGATTTTGACCGTTGCTTTTTGAAACAACGAAGGAGCTATTTTTAGACCAAATGGAAGAATAGTCTATTGGAAATGAGCATTTGGAATGCAAAAAGTTGTTTTATATCGGTCATTAGGATGAACACCAATTTACCAAAATCCTGCTTTTAGATCAAACTTTGAAAACACATTGGCTTTGGTCAGATTAGAAAATAAATAATTTTTGGTTTGGAGAGGAAACTTCTCATCTACGAGAAAGTAGTTAAGAGGCTTGTAGTTGATTACAAGTCTCATCTTTCCTCTAGCCTGTTCTAACCTTTTGTTAACATAGAAAGCTTGACTAGCCCATGGAGAGTTTGTGGACTCAATAAAACCTTTAGCTCGTAACTAGGCTAATTCTTTGAGAGCCAACTCCATCTATTTTGACGGCATTTCGGGTGACTTGCTTTTGTATAATTAACATTTACATCCTTCTTGAAGGGCAGCTGTACAAAAAACTCTGAATTTTTCCAAAGAGAGTTTGTGCATTTATGAAGGAAGTTTGAATGAGATTCTGTACATCAATCTCTGACTAGATTAGCTTGAATTTCAGAAATGGTATCAACAGGGGAAGTAATATTATACTGAGGCATGATATAGGGAAGAAAATAGGATTTAAAACGAAGACCTTCAGTTTTTGGAACAAATTTTTTCTCCCATAGTTGTTTAATAATATCAAATCTAATAATAATATCTATCCTGGGTAAGGTTGAACCAAGGAATTTATGGGTTAAAGATAATTCAGGGAAAAATTGAATTTTAACATGCTTGCTAATTAAACCAACAAACAGTGTTTTACTATTAGCAACCCGAAAAACTTCATGATGTTTTTTTCAGAAAGAGACAGGAAGTTTGTTTGGATTGAGAATAGAACTGGAAGCTCCTGTATCAAGTAATCCAACTACAGTTATTAGATTATCAAATTTTTAAGGAATAATTTGTACTTGAACAAATGGTACAACAAGAGCCAATCTGATCATCTTGATCCCAAAAATTGGAAACATTTCTTTAGTACTTTCTGCACCAGAATCTGAATCATTGTCAAAAATTTCTTTAAGAGTAAACAGAGTTTGTTTAGAAGGTTCTACTTCCTCAGAGAAGATAGACTCTAAATCATCTTGCTCAAGATCGCACTGTGTGAGCTAGAAAATCTCTTTCATAATCTTATCACTTCTTTTGTTCGGACAAGATTTCACCCAATATCCTCGCTTATGATAAATATGGCATCTATCTCCTTTATTTTTTGTGAACTTGCTTTGAAAGAAATGCCTTTTTGTCTTGGGCATCTACTGCTGATTATGCTTTCTTGATCTCCTATGATGCTTCTAGGACTTTATTGGACAATGGCACTTTTCTGATTTACACTTGATCTACAAATCTTTCTGATCACACTCCTTAGAAAATTTCTTTCTTGTCTCCTGAAATTCTTTAAAGAATTTCCAATTATTGCATAATCTGTTAAGACCTTTGAACACAAATTGATAGACTTCTCCCAAGGAAGTGTCTGCAAGAGTTTTCCCACGAAGCTTAATTAATTATAAAGCTTCTTGACCAAGAGATTCAGGAATAGAATTCAAGTAAGCTTGTTTAAGATTTTGATTGTCCATCCCACCAAGAATATAAAACCTTTGTGACATTCTTTGGAAATGTTTCTTCAAATCCTTTCTTTTGAATGAACAGCACATCATTTTGAAAAACTCCCCCCTGGCCGCATCAACATAGTTCTGATATTAACCAAGAAACTTAACATAGATATAGTTTATGAAAGTTTCTATGATTGGTGAGTTTCTAGCTTGGATTTGTCTGTATTCTCCCAAGGCATACCACCATTCTTTCAGGGTATTAGTCATCCTTACTGTAAAGCCATTAATCACTCCTGTGAATGTAGCATTTGGTCTTTGAAGTTCAATGACACACCAAGACATCATCTCATGTATACGTTGCTGCCATTGTGAAGGTGGAATATCATCAAACGTGAACATGGATCTTGATGTTGTATTATGTAACTATCATTAGGTTCTTAGATATGTGGTTCCCTATGCCTCTATTCTCCTTGTTGATTGGTTTTAGGTTTGTCTTCAACGACTGCTTATTCAGGAGTCTGAGAGGGTTGATTCATATAAAGATATGGCATATCCTCTGATAGATCTTCTGAATCACTGAGTTTGCTAACATTTTTTGGAGATATTGATAAAATGGCTAGCCAAGGTGCATCGGGTTTATTTTTCTCAAAATCAGTAGCTTTTTTGAGAAAATCTGTTAATGGATTAACAGTGGAAGGACCTTGTAGCATGAATTGATGAGAACCCAACTTTGAAGTGACAAGACAAGTTTTCTTTTCTTCTATTGGTTTTGCAACAACTGGTGATCTATGTTTTCGCTTGTATTTTTCTGGTGTGAAGAATGAAGAAGAGTCCCCAAACATTTTTTTTATAATTTTCCAAGCCATGCAAAGGTTGCGACACCACTGGAAAGGTAGAAGAAAGTTCTGGTCTACTCCATATGGAATCTCTTTGATACTGTTCCTCAAGAGATTTAAGTTGGGTCTTGAGGGATTTGATCTCCTGTTTCATGTGGGAAAAAGGTTGAGACTGTTGAAGGAGACGCAAAATATCATTATGGATGGATTCAATTTTAAGTTTTAAAGTTTGGATCAATCTTGCCAACTGATTATCCATCTTGGCCTCAATTCATTCTTGGCTCCTGACAATTTTGTGCAACATTTGATTTTGAGCAACAGCATTCTCTAATTGCCAGTTAATAGTTGCTTCTGCAGCAGTAACCTCAACCAACGACCTATCAGCATTTCTGGAAATTGGATTTTTTATCTTCCATGAATGCTTGAACTCTGAGGTATAAACTTCTTTTGGTGGAAATGTTTCTGGAGCACTAGAAGAGGACGAGGAAGGAGTAAACATCAAGATTTGCTTTGGTGTCATGGTTGGCGGATTGTCAAAATTTGTATCATCTTGGCGGCAGCTATCATTATCATCATCCCAACCAAAGTAATTTGTTGGCCATAGTGTAAGAGGTGGTGGAGTATATTTGATCAAATAGTTAAATTTACCAGATGGTTGTCCTAGAGTATCAACATAGGGATCATGTTGAGAGAATGTTGAATGTTGTCTTGGGATAGCATTTTGAACTGGAGTATAAATCAGAGATCTATTACCATTGAATCCACTAATTGGAATAGTAGATTGGATAGTATACAGGGGATTGAAGCAGTTAGGAACACCAATTTTCTCCTTTTATTTTTTAAATGTAATTTCCACTGTACCATCTTGGTTTTTATGGAAAAATGGCTCTATAGACTGAATTGGCTTGGCCATCTTTGTAAACTGATGATTTCTCTCACAGGCAGTAATCCATGTCTCTAGAATCAGGTTTTGCAACTCCTCTTTTGGAATTTATTTGGGCACATAGGTACAGTTGGGAATATGATTGGTATCAACAAAAATGTGTAAGGCATCATCTAATTCCTATGGGAAAGCAAAATCAATGGAATGATTTTGAATTCGGTACACCATCTGATAGTGGAGAATTGCTGAGTATGTCGTAGCCATTGGAACTGCACCACAAATTTGAATCTAGAGCTTGAGTGCTGACCTCAAACAAGGATCTACTATTGGCATGTTGAAATTTGGAAACATAGTGATTAGAGCTATTCCCGTATTCAATGTAGTTTGAACAGTACCAATACAAGCATGCTGATAATCAAAGAAACAAGTATCCAACAAAGCAATCCTTGAGGTGGTAGGAAGACCTTTTTGTCCATGTAAGGTTAATGCAAACCTAATGGCTTCAAAGTGAATATAAGTATAACTCTCAGAAAGCCATAAATCTGGAAGATAGGAGAGTAGCTCAATGGATACCATTTGCTCTTTTTCTGTGGTTGGAAGAAAATGCTAATCAAAGGCTGATGCTTGGACATATTCGTTAACCTGCATCTTAGAAGGGTTGATCCAACCTTTTACAATTCTGGTAAAGGAAGATTTTGGTTTGGAGAAAGCATTATATGGATTGATAAGAGGAAGGTTGGTAAGGAGGACTTTTCCATTTTTAGGTAGATAAGTAATTTCATAGAGAGAATCAATCTTAGAAGCATTAGATTTTTGGAAACCAGAATTAGGAATTATGGAAGAGGAAGAAGAAGAGGTAGAGGGCCTGGGTAGTAAACTATACATGGCTCTGACACCAAATTGAAGTTGATATCTTATCAAGGTATGACTCAATTCCATAAATAGCTACTGTAGAGTAAAACACGGTTTAGTAATAAAAACAAAAACTATATGCTGGCAATATCAATGTTGCAACACAATTCACGTTAATTCTTTGCAATTTATTTTACTAGGATGAGGAACTAAATATAGATACGGTGTAGGAAAATAAATATACAAATTAAAATAATTATGATAAAATAACTACGGAATGGCCAAGGGTTTGTGACAAAATGGTAAAATTAGGAGGATTGGAGAAATAAATGGAAAATATGGAAATACTGTGTAATAATAAAAGGAAAGGTTGTATAGGCTTAAAAAGTATTTTATTTAAAAGTTATCGAATAATAGAAAAATGTAGAAACTAGAAAGTATCAATTAAGATATTATTGTGTTTAATTATTAAAACTTAAAATTAAGAATTGAAATATTAAGTAATAATAATGAGGATGATGAGTATTTCCATCTTTCAATCTATCTCAAAATTATTCTATAAACAAGATATAAATATATATGCTCACATTAAATTATCACTTTGATTTATATTTTATACGTGTAAATATATATATATATATATATTTGTTTCTGGATTTACATTATATCCATCCTTGGCGTATGGTTTATAATTATTTTCATCAAATATTAAGATTTTTAAAATTTATTTTTTCGCCTCTCAGTTAATGTCTTCGTTAATTAGTTTTATGTATTAAATTCTCCTATCAAATATATATAGGTATAAATATTTACAGATGTCGTGCAATCTAAATATTAATATTTTAGCATGTATAAAAAAAGTTAAATAGAAAAACTATGTCTAGACAAGGGTCAAATGTCAATCTCAACCTCTTTATTAGTAGTTTAGCTCAAAAAAGAAATTAGACCAAGTGTTTGTAAAATGAATTAAGAATTAAGTGACAATAACTTTTATTTTATCACTAACAATATTTTTAAATAAAATAATTTTTATTTTATCACAATATAGTTTCATAGTGACAAAAACTAATCAATAGTGACACCCCTAGCTATAGTAACGATAAATATTGTCACTATAATTTATGATAAAATTTTCAATGTGATAAAGCTATCACATGAGTGTATTATTAATTGTCAACACTCAATAGTAAGAGTTAAAAACTAATCTTGCCACCACTTTTTGTAAAAATAATTAGGTGATGATAAAACAAAATTTTTTGTTACTTAATATATATATATATAATCTTCTTTTTCTTGTAGTGTTTGTTGGTATCTCAACTAGATCCCTACTTGTGGAGAATCATTTGATCAAGTGACATCATATAGAGTGTGAGATTGGGTTCAAACTTGACGAGCTCGTAATATGTGGGATCAAGTGCTTAAGGATTTAGGCAAAGAACACAAAAGCATCAATGCTTGATCTTCATCCTTAATTTGCACATTTATACTAGTGAGATCCAATATTACTTTATTGAAATAATTAATATGTTTAGTAATCAACATACCTTCCTTCATCCTAAGGGTGAACAACTGCTGTTTCAAATACAATCAATTTATAAGGGATTTCGTCATATGTAGACTTTCCAGTTTTTACCACAATCCTGTTTTGTACTTTCTGCAATAACATCTCTCAATACATTATTTGCCAATGATAATACCAAAGTACCATAAGTCTTCACCATAAATTCATCCTTATCCTCATTTGAAAGCATTTCTGGCAAGAAATCTCTACCCCTTAGTGCTCTTTACAAACTTTATTAACATAGAAGTATATGCACCTTTATCTTCTACAGCTCAAAATTGTTCTTTCCATTAAATTTCTCTACCTCATATTTCATCGCGGACATCTTGGTCAATTTCGCTCTTGATACCAATTTGTTGGAGTACAACGAAAGCAATTTAGGTACAAGATTTAATTTATTAGGAATTCACAAATCGTACTCACAAATTTAATGACAAAATAACACCCGATGGATAGAAAAATAAAATAGACACTTATTTATGTAGTTCGGTAAATTCCACCTACCTTCATAGGAGTTTTCTTTATTCTAATATAAGAGGACTTTACCCGTACAAGATAACTCCTTGAACTTGACATCCTTAAACTTAAGATAAAAACCCCTTTTACAACCATTCTCATACTACCAAGACAAAAGAATGAACTTATTCAAGAACGATTTGAAGACATCCTTACCTTTTCCCTTTCTATTTATATTAAAAATATTTAGTAAATGTAGTAGCATAATTTTTTTTTTAAAGTTATCACTAGACAAATAATGACGCCCCTAGCTACAGTATCAACAAAAATTGTTACTATAATTTGTGATAAAGTTTTCATTGTCACATACGTATATCATCAATTGTCAATGCTCAATAGTAACAATTAAAAACTATTCTTGTCATCATTTTTTTTTTTTTTTGTGTAAAGATCATTAGGTGATGATAAAAAGGATTTTTTGTTACTTAATATATATTTGTATTATCATTTACTATTTTATTAGTAATTTATCTTTATTTTGTATTGTTTGTTGTTATCTCAACAAGATCCCTAGTTGTTGAGGATTATTTGATCAAATGACATTGTAATCATATCTAAAGTGTGATGTTGTGATTCAAATTTAAAGAACTTGTAACATGCACCGTACAAATATAAAAAAGAAGAGAAAAAAAAAAGAAAAGAAAACCAAATCCCCAACTATCAGCGTACGGTAGATTGGTCGTGAATCACGAGGTATAAATCATCACGTCACGTAATGTACCCCAAAATGGTGCGGTACCTTTCTTATTAATGATGTTATATAGTCCTCCCGCCTATTTAAACTGCAACGCTGAAGTCCTCCCCACCAAGAACTAGCAAAACTCTTTTATTAAGATGGCACGGCCAACGCTCCGGCAACCTCCGGCTATTTGTCTTCACCGCCTCAACCCCACCGTGTCGTTGTTCCTAATATTGATTTTCTTTAACAATTTTTGTTCGACACATGCACAGAATGTGATTGAATATCTACCAGGTTTTCTTGGTAAATTACCATTTAAACTGGAAACTGGGTAAGGAAGCATTGCAGGTTTTCCCCCGCCAATATTTCCGCTGTTTCTTTTTGTTTATTGGATTTCTACTGCAACTGCTACTACGCTTTATAATAATTGCATGCATGGTTAGGTTGATTAACTGTTTGTTATAACCACTAAAGGTATATTGGTGTGGGAGAAGATGAAGAGATGCAATTTTTCTACTACTTCACTCCATCGGAAAATAATCCTAAAGACGATCCTCTTATACTTTGGCTCACTGGTGGGCCGGGTTGTACTGGTCTTTACGCCCTTACGTATGAAATTGGTAACGTTACTTCCTTTAACACCTAATATATTTCTTTGTAGGATAAGAAGCACTCCACCTGTCCAAAGGCGTATCAGAGTCTAAATTCTGATTTATAAAATAAAATAAAATAAAAGGTGTATTAGAGTCTGCGTCAGTGAAATAATTTTAATAAATAATTTTATACAATCTTCTCATTTTGTGTTAATTTTTAATATGAGTTAAATTCAAATTTCATTCTTTAACAAAAAGTGAGGTTCACTCATAAATTTTGTAATTGAGAAATATATTTTGCATATTATTGTTGAAATGTTGATTGATAAAGACTAGGGGTGGGTGGGGGTTGGGTACCTCCCATTAGGGGTATCTACATGAGGGCTCAAGTATTATTTTTTGATACTTGAGTCCTGATCCCCATTTGATGAGGGTACCCCCATCGGGTACCTCTTAAAGTCGGTTACCCCAAATCTCCCATTGAATTTTTTTATATATTTTTAATAAATATATATTAAAATTTTGTTAATTTATTATTTATTTTTGTCGCAAATCAATTGATAGTATTGCATTTCACTATTCACAAGTTCTAAATACCAACTAATATATAATTTTAAAACTTAAATATAAATATTAATGTCAAATATGGTATTACAAAGTTTTATATTATAATATAATAATTAGAATTTTGAGCCCCTTTAATAAATTGTTCCTTTACTTTTTTTCTTTTTTTCTTTTTTTCTTTTTGGTTTCATATCTTTAACATGCATTTTTATTAAAAGAAAATATTCGCTATAATATTTGTAAAGTTTGATATATTATGTGCAATAATAAATTTAAACATAATCATCAATAACTTTTAGAAAGATCATGAAAATGATCGATTTCTATTTCATAGTTTCTCGATCTTTTGTTTGCCTAAAAACTCATCTGAATTAACCCATTACCCAATAGGCCAATACAACAATACCCATATAAGAAACAAGTAATTCAAATACTCTAATTTCTTCATATCCCATGAAACACAATAACACATAGTCACATACAAATAAATGAGTCCAATGGGGTACTAAATTTCTTCTACAATTTAATTTGGGCTTAGGAATTGAAATATTAAAGTGAGCCCAAATTTATATTTAAATATGAAACCCAAATAATGGCCCAAAGCCCCAAATACTTAATTAATTTTTTTTTAAATTAAATGGGGGTACCCGATCACGTAACGGCTACTCTAATCCAATACCCAATACCTGACCTCCAAAAATTCGGGTACCCCCTTAATTATCCAATCGAATATGAGGGTTAAAAATACTTAACCCGAACGAAAAAAATCCAATGGGATCCTATTGAGTACCCCCATACCCGAACCATTGCCCACCCCCAATAAAGACTGTACAAACTTATGTCTTGCTTTCTCCTTTTCTTTTTCTATTTCTTAAAATATATCATAGATCAAATATCAAATTATTTATTTTTATATTTTAATCTTAGTTCTTAAATTTGAATTTCAAATACATATATTTTTATTTATCTTATTTTCTATTATTTTAGTATGTCAAAATAACTTATTGACAATTGAATAATTAATTGTTTTGATTAGCTTAGGGTTATTAATTGAATTTATTTTGCTTTTTTATTTTATTCGATAATTTGGTTACCAAAATAGTTTTAACTTAAAATTAAAAAATAAAATTACATTTGAATTTTTCCTTATTTATTAATTTTTGTTTTGGTAACTAAAACATAAAAATAGTATAATAAGTAAACAATATACATAGATATCGTATATAAAATTTTAAAATTAAGAATTACAAATTAAAATATATAAGATTAATCATTTTATATCAGTATGATTTTAAAACCAAAATTTAAAGGAACACCAAAATAATTAAATAATAAAATAACATTTTAATTGAATTTTCATTTCCAATTCTTTGATCCAAACAAAGCCTAATTGAATACGTTTGCTTTCTTACGGCGTATGTAATATATATAAAATACTTTAAAAACTACATAAACTCCACGAAACAATAAAATCAAAGAACTCCACTATTTTCTTGAGATTGATGTACATATAGATGAGCTAATTGAATACGATTGCTTTCTTACGGCGAAAGCATAATTTGTTGCAGGCCCCTTGACTTTTGACTATGCCAATTCCAATGGAAGTTTACCGACACTTGCGCTAAATAAGTATACCTGGACCAAGGTGCAAGACTCTGCATCTTTATGCTATGCATATGTGCTATAAATAAAGAAAATAAATGAAATAGGATTGAATTTATAAGGACTAAATATATTTTTCATTTTATAGGTGGCCAACATTATTTATATAGATCAACCTGCTGGAGCTGGTTTTTCTTATGCAAATACCTCAGGAGCTTACAATTTAAGCGACACATCATCCGCATCACTTACTTATAAATTCCTCAAAAAGGTATGATAATTGTACAGAATATGTTCTAAATGTACTAATATGCCTTGGAACGCCAACATAAACTCTTTTGCATCCTTCAGTATATATAACTTTTCATCATTGAAAATTGCTTATTGCTATTGAAACACACTAATTGCAGTGATTTATCAAATTTAAAGGAAATTATGGAGACTAGTTACAATAATTTCCATCATCGCTCAATCTTTTATGCTTACAAAATGTAACATACATATTTTTGTATACACATATATAGAATTCAATATATATAAGGCAACAACAATAGTTTTATGTTTGTCAAATTTTTTGCTAATAAAGTTTGCTTGATTGTTGGTATTGCATGCAGTGGCTTATAACTCATCCGGAATATATTGAGAATCCACTATACATTTCTGGGGACTCTTATTCTGGGATTACTGTTCCTCTTGTTGTTAATGAAGTGTATAATGGTAATATATGACTTGTGCTTACCGTGCATGAGAAAACAAAGAAAAAAATGGAATAAAATGTATATATTCATATTTTCTTGTGGTGTTTTTGGTAGGTATTGAAGCAAAGAGTACGCCACTGATAAATATCAAAGTATAACTCATAAAAAACTTGTAACTCTTAATTAAGTTATTTTTAACATTTTATTTCCTAAATTAGTGGTTTCTTAGAAATAACTAATATTATTCTTTTGTTTCCCTTGAAATTGAGAATAGGGTTATACACTTGGAAATCCTTTGACAAACGCACTAGCTGACACTAATGAAGATATCCCGTATGCTCACCGAATGGGGCTTTTGTCCGATAAACTCTACAAGGCAATCATATGTCTCTCTCTCTCTCTCTCTCTCTCTCTCTCACACACACACACACACACACACACATGCACATATATATTGGAAGAATTCGTTTGCTAAAATTCGTGTGCCTAATTTGAGATATCTTGCCTTTTATTTTTCCCTTGATCATGAAAATATAGAGAATCACATTTTGAGCTTCCTCTTTGATTAGTTAAAACTTCTTCACATAAATGAGAAATGATGTCACTAATGATTAGAAATTAACATCCTACTATTCAAATTGACAATCTTACCATAACAATTTCAAAATACGTTTGTGTTCTTTTTTACAGTCGGCAAAAGTAAATTGTCAAGGAAATTACAATAAGGTAGACCCAAAGAATGTTTTATGCCTATATGATCTTCAAAAAATAAAGCAGGTGAGCATGCAGAATTTTCATATTTTAATTTTTATATTGGAAAATATCATCACTAGTTTTTATATCTTGTAGTTCTTGATAAATAATATTTGGTATTGCAGTGTCTCGAAAAAATAAATGAGTTCATGATATTAGAACCTTGGTGTGTCGTCTCATTGAAAGAAAAACAAGGTGTTCTATCATGGTACCTACCTTCTGATGAAGAAATTCATATAAATTTCCTGCAGTCAGTTGTTGCTCCTAAGACAAAAACTTGGTGCCGAGTAATATTCTTTCCTTTTCTTGCATCAATGAGAGCTTAGTATTTTATGTATATTACATTGGTTATCGTTGAATGTTTTTTGCACCATATTGCAGAAATATGCTTATTCTCTTATCTCATTATGGGCTAATGATAAGTCTGTCCAAAGAGCTCTTCAGATACGTAAGGTAATTAAAAAAAGTGAACCTAGGAATTTACAGATCTCCACTATATGTGTGTGAATCTTTGGAATAATTGATATTATTATGTAACAGGGAACAATAACAAAGTGGGTAAGTTGTAATAGTAGTCTTACATTTGAGAATAGTGCTGAACGTAATGGGGTCTCGCCTTACATATTTGATGTCCAAAGTGCCATGCCCTATCACCAAAATCTCAAAGGCAAGAGTTGTCGAGCTCTAATTTATAGGTGTTGTTTCTTTTGTTTTTCGATAATATTTTATTATTTCTTGTTTTATCCATTTTTCTTCTTAGAAAATATTTGATAATTTTTTTTTGTTAATTATAATGTTTTGTTAGTGGTGATCACGACATGGGGATTCCTCACATAGCCACCGAAAAATGGATAGACTCTCTAAAATTGTTAATTCTAAGTGACTGGAGACCGTGGTATGTAGAAGATCAAGTTGCAGGGTTAGTTCCCTAATTTATCCTCCTCATATAATATCCTTTCCAAGTTTCACTATCATAACCATTTGAATTTGTTAGTGTTAGCTTAACACACAATTCCTTTCTTTTTCTTAGATACACGATGATGTACGGGTATGGTGATTATAAATTGACATATGCTACTGTCAAGGTGATCATAAATTTTGTTCTTTATATATGCTTCTCAATTTGGTAATTACAAGAATATAAGATTAATACTAGAAAATTCTCCTGTGTAGAAAATTGTTTATGCTTTTGGTATCCCAACAATGTATCATTAACTGATGACATGCAAATAAAATTTGGCTTTGCCTATAGAAAATTTAAAAATAAACTCCTTTTATTTTAATAATTTTCATTTTGGTTTTTTTAGGGAGCTGGGCATACAGTTCCAGAGTACAAGCCTATAGAATCCCTTGCTATGATTAGCCGATGGTTGGAACAAAGCTACCTCTAATGGCATAGTTTCTAAACATATTTTGTTTTCAAGGTTTAGCTTATTCTCCAAATAAGAATATTTAAAGTTTTGTATAATTGCCAGTTAGAGTGAATATATAAAGTATTTGGTAGATATATTGTTATTGATTTTATTATTAATTTTTTTGGCTTTTTATCAAACATCATGTCTATTGCTTTTTGTCTGTTTAATATTTTCTAGTAAGCAGAATGAGGGAAACAATTAAATATATATTAATTATTATAATCTAAGTTTTGACACTTATTGATTAGCTACCAATAATAAGATACTTCATAACATTAAGATATCAAATATTGATAAACAAACTAATGTACAAATTAATAGACTGAAAACCATGCCTATGAAATTAAACACAAAACCTCATGTTCCAGTACTATGATCATTGTTGTTTCATACAATTACAAGCCTAATTAAAGAAAAAACCTTAAAATTTCATTAATATCAAGCAAATTGCACAATAAAATTATTAGAAAAAAATAGTCTCCAAAGCAGTAAACAAGCCATAAATTTAAATTTTTGATAGGCAAATTAAGAACAACCTATAAGAATCCCTAAAACAGCTTTGTAAAATAAGATAGGCCCTAGATAAGTTGATTCATACACATTTTCTAATTCAACAAAATAAATGTTCAATTTCTTCTCAAAAATCAAATAAAAAAATAGCTCTACTTCACATATAACATAACATCCCTTAAAAAAAATTACAAAGATATTCCTCTCAATTCAAAAGAGCAACCCAAAATTCTCCCAACACAATTAACATACTCCAACTTCTTGTCCATTTAACACTGCAAAAGTTAATAAACAATATCAGTATTGAAAATTTAAGATATTGCATGTTAAGGAAAGAAAACATTTAAGAATCTATCATATATTTTGAGAACAATATCAAAGAGCAAAGAAAGAGAAAACAAATAACACGAGCAGCATCATTGAGGAAAAAATAACTTTACAACCTAGGACACTAACTTAAATCAATGCATGACTAAGCAAAAGATCATAGCGGACTTTAACTTCAACCTACAAATGCACACAAAATATTTACATGTGGTACGGTAATATCAAGCTTACATATTCAAACTTGCATTTCAAGTCTAAAAGGGTCATACATGTCTAGTGCTAGAAATAAAACTATTTACCTCAGTCTTTAAGCACACTCAGACTTCCTGCTCTCCGTTAGATTTTATCTGGGAAAAGAATTAGGAAACAATAAGGGGTATAAGACCGAAGGA
This sequence comes from Jacaranda copaia, assembly GCA_014898725.1. Lineage (NCBI taxonomy): Eukaryota > Viridiplantae > Streptophyta > Magnoliopsida > Lamiales > Bignoniaceae > Jacaranda > Jacaranda copaia. The sequence continues at coordinate 5,457 of JACGDI010005308.1, read as the reverse complement.
TTTAATGGGGTGTAACTATAATGTAACACATAGGGTCAAGAGAGAACTAACAAAGAGGTTCCAACAAAGTTGATTTGTAACTTAAAGAAGAATAAATGAAAAGGGTCGAAGGGAATCATGATTTACAGATTAACATATTGACAAAGAAGGAATTCGAACAAATGATACTTATTACAACAAAAATATAACACAACAAAGAATCACATAATAGAATCAATTGACAAGACTTACCAGAGTTGCTAGCCAATTTCAACCTTATTGCTCCCTAGAACATATTATATCAAAAACCAAACATATCATAGTGACTTCTGTATTTATCCATTTCTCAAGCGATTAGCTCGGCATAACATAGTAGACATGTGGCATAGTTGGCAGTAATGCCGTATCCTACCATTCATAGATAGCTACTTCCAACTACTTGTGGTAAGGATTGTGAATAGATACTAGTTAGGAAACCAATCACCATCAATCCATTTCATCCAATTGTCATTTCTAACTTAGTCTTGGGCCCAATTTTCCACAGTATCTCTACTGGCAACAAACTTCCCAAGGGCATCACCAAGGGTAACATAATGTAATGCCTACAATAGAAATGGAAAATAATGATCAGCACACAAATCAGAACGCTAAATAGAGCAATACAACCTGTATAACCTAACATGTGGCCGGCAAGACAGTTCCTACTAACAAGTAGAAAAATACTCATAATCATAATAAGGAAACTGATTGACAAAACTATTTCGATGACACTTTCAAAGAGAATCAATAACAAATACGGGATTAACGAGCAAGATTGAGGTGTATAAAGGACAAGAGTTCATAAAGACATCAAAAAGTCCTAAGCATCAAAATAGTTGCAAACAGGTACACATGAACAAACAAGCTAAGGTTCACGATCAATTGATATGATTCTTTTCCTCGAAAAAGTATGGCTATAACCTTACATTTAGTCTCTATAGTAATACTATCAACATGCTGCTACCTGAAAGATTTGGATCCTCGTCACCTATTCCAATGAAATGTATTTAAATGTTAATACGCTTATATAGTATTCTTTTAATAGTAATTAAACTACCAGCAGGCTTTAATACTATTAATTTCCTTATTTCATAGAATATCTTACTTATCTAAAATGTGGGCCCAATTTATGTATGGGTATTTTATGCTGAAATACCCTAATTCTTTCGATAATCTAAGGCATTTTACTAGAATTGTCATATTTCCAACTTGTATAAACAATTATAGGTTTTATTTGTAAGCAAGACATATTAACTCCTTAAACATGCTATTGTGGCTACATAGTATTAACAAAGAGTTTATTGGTTTAGAGTCACTTTTTTATATCTTTATACCAATAATACTTAAATTGATAGTCTAAGCCCATGTTTAGTAATTTAATTTAACTTCTCATGTTTTCTATTAACGATCAATCCTTACAATGTTACACAAAATTAAACTTTTAACTACTCCAATTAGCTTTATTAATGATAACTAAGTTTTAATTAACAACCTGGGTCTACGTATCACTACACACAACTTTACATCCAATCGTTTTCGCTTAGAATCATAATCCGCAGTCTAACCAGATTAATTAAGATACAGAAAAATTTAGCTCAATACTATAATCAAATTGAAATTAAGCAACAATTAACCATTTAATTGGGTCTTTTACCAAATCAAACCAATTCGAAGCTTATTTACAACATAAGATCAATACGCATGCGTTCATGATGTCGATATAAAGCTATTACCTTAGCCTGCCAGAGCCACCGTCAAAGTTGTGCACAACCACCACCAAACTCCATGTCTCTTCGCGCTCTACAAAACCTGTCGGTCAATTGGACCCCATAGTTTCAGCTGAGCTTATAATTCAATCCTTGAGCATTTGCCCTAAAATTTTCGATTAGCCCATTGTTCTCTCTTTCTTTCTCACATTGGCCCCATTTAGTTTCTAATTTTTGCAATTAAGCCCTATCTAATTGATTTTCTAGTTCCCCAACTTTTTCTATGTTTATTTAAGACCCCACAAATTTTTAAATTTCACAATTTTAATTTCTCTATCAATTATTATTATCACTTTCTCTTGGTAAATTAAAACTTAATTCAAATTATAAAATTCATATTTTTATGAATTTCTTGTATTTAAGAATTTGGGAGTGTTACCATTCATAAAATGAATCATGAATAAAGTAGAATGCTATTTTACATCCGAAGGAATCTAACAAAGGAAATTATTAAAGGGATTAGTACTAATAAAGAAAACCACCACACGACACATGATTGGTTTCTAGCTATCGGATTTGTCTTTAATTATTTATTGTTAGAATACCGAACAATTAATGATGATTTATTACAATATTATTACTTGTGGCAGTGTCCTTTAAAATTATGGATCGATTGTCTATTTGATCAAATCTAATTATTATTTGTAAGTAGGGCAGGGACGCAAAAAATGGGTCCTTTGGGAGGACATTTAGTGCAAGTAGCCAACATAACGATGGTTTCGTGATTTGTTTTTGATCATCATGTATACTTGAAAATCCTTCAGTTGAATGAATTGAAAAAATGGTAAAAGTTTAAGATATGAAAAATCAAGAGCTTATATAACATATTTATCACTGTCTTAAAAGTACATTTTACTTGTCTAATCAGTGATTAACATACAAATTAATCAGCTACTATATAAATTAAAAATTATGCTACTTCATGAGGTATCTCTCACAAAAAGGAAAAAAAAAAATCTACACACAAAAAATAAAAAATAATGCCTACATAAGTTACGTGATATTTTACTATAAAAAATAGAATATTATGGATAAAATAATAAGTGATAATATAAAAATGATCACTAATTAACATATATTAATTGACAATAGCTTTTATGTTGTCACTAACAATATTTTTTAAGTGATAATAATTTTTATTTTATCACAATATAGTTTAATTAATAGTGACAAAAACTAATATTTTAAAGTATCACTATTAATAAATAGTACTAACACCCCTAGCTATGGTGATAACAAAAGTTAATCACTATAATTTGTGACAAGGTTTTCATTGTTACGACGTTGTCACATAGGTATATCATTAATTGCCAATACTCAACAGTAACAATTTTAAAACTATTCTTATCACTCTTTTTTCTTAAAAAAAATGATTGGGTAACAAAATAAAATCTTTTGTTATTGTATATGTGTGCACATATATATTTGTATTTCTCTTACCATTTTGTCACTAATTTATTTTGTTTCTTATAGTGTTTGTTGGTATTTCAACTAGATTCCTACTTGCAGAGGGTCATTTGACCAAGCGACATCATAATCACATATAAAGTGTGAAGTTAGGGTTCAAATTTAAAGAACTTGTAGTAAATCTATACCATTATTAAAAAAATACACTTTTGTGTCTAATATGGAAGTTATTCTAATATTTTTACTTAGTTGTCTTCCAATAGTCTCTAAACTTTGAAAAGAGAATGAGATGTGAAGGGTAAAATTGGAAAATTATGAATATTAGATAGTTGTGATACCAAAATTTTACAACTATATTTGAAAACACTATTCAATAGGATCTTAATTGTAAAATACAAAAAAAAACTACTAAAAGAATTATTAGAAATTATTTTTGCATCACCACATTTACAACCATATTTCTAATACTTATAAAGAAAAAATTCTTTTTTGTAATTCTTTTGAGTAATATTTTAGTTATTTACAAGCAATAATTTTTATGCTCATGATTTGACTAAATTTGAAAAATAATTATAAATAATTATTGGGATTTTGTTTCAATTAATATATATTTTGTAATCTATTTTTTTCATTTTTAATTAATTGATATTATTTTAACATAATAATATTTGAATAGTATAATTCACAACTTTTTTTATTGAATTCTTTGATTGTCATTATTCTTCCTTTTCGAATATATTTACGATTTTATAATATAAAAATAAACTACAATTTGCGCTTATTTTTTTTAAAAACTATTTAACATAAAAATGTATGTCTGCAGGAACCGCTTGTATGGATTCAAGTATATAATAATAATAAAAAAAACGAGAGAGAGAAAAAGTTAAAAAGGGAAAACCAAATCCCCACATACCAGCAACATGCGGGGTTTATCCACCACCAAATGCTATGGGACTTGTGCATGTTGAATGGACTAGCTTATCTTTAATTATTTAATAATCTACAGTCCTTCTGGCAATTTAAACCGCAAAGATAGGCCTTCCCACAAAAACTAGAAAAACTATTTTGTGGTGATGGCACCGCCAATGCCCCAGCAACCTCCGTATATTTGTCTTCGCCGCCTCAAGCCCGTCGTGTCGTTGTTGCTAATATTGCTAATTAAAAGGTATAGAAGAATTGAAAGTCTGATGTGCTTAATTGCGTGTAGAGAACTCATACACTGTCCTTAAGGTGATAATTGCCCCCACTATCTGTGTTGCAGGGACTATGGCAATTCACCTCTAGAATTCAACTAAGGCACCCTAAGAATTGCAGTCAGCACTCTGAAATTACTACTTAAGAATTTCTATTAGTGTTGAGAATTATTGAAAAGAGTATAAAAATCTTTTGTAGGAGAATAATAATACTTTGCTTCTAAAAATTACTTAATAATTTGTGTGGATTAATTCACTTATATAAGATTACAGCAACCATTCACATAGTTATGACTGTTAGATTAAATAACACATTAATCATAATAGTTTTGTCTTTTCCTAACAGTCATATTATTTCTGATTAAAAACGTAATTTAAATAATTAAATTAAATTACGTATTTAATTAAGTACTGGATTAAAATACAACTAGAATTTAATCCATGCCGCGTCGTGCAAAGTGCTAAGTGCTAAGTGCTAAGTCTTGATTATTAAATTATATATATATAAATAATTTCCATGCACTTGGACACTCTCCAAAAACCTTAAAAGAGTTTAAAAGCTTAATAAGAGATTTACCTAATAAAGGGACTCTCTTTTACTTATTTTTTCAATGTGGGATTAAAATCCTAAACGAATTCTCATATCTTTTCCACTTAACATACTATCTAGAGTCTTAATTAATTCCAACAATCCCCCACTTAGATAGTAATGTTAAAAATTTGTAAAATCATGCATAAGAAAGATGTCTCTCAACTTGAATATTTCCTTAGTGTAAGCACTTCAAAGTTGTAATAGAATAAATGGTGTCTGTAGCGATTGAACCATTATTCTTTGCATTAGAACCGGAAGTACCACACACAAGACTCTCCAACACCTTTAGAAATTCACCAAGATTGTTATAGTACCAATATGGCCATGTGCTACATCCTAGTATTCATAAACGTTTCCAAAGGCCAACCCTTGAACCTTTGATAGGAGCGGCACCACTCCTTATGTTTATATAGGTAAGGTTTCCCTCAAGCTTTGAATAATTTTGGTCATATTCAAACACATAAGCCTCACTAAGAGTTAT
>JACGDI010005307.1:179224-198844 GCA_014898725.1 Jacaranda copaia | reverse complement strand
CTACAAGGAATCACACTTAAGAAAATGAATTGAATTGAAAAAAGTATTTGGTCATCTTTATTTCATTTCCAACATTTTCATAATTTAAAAAAGTAGTTAGTAAAAATGAATTGAAAATGAATTTGTATCTTGATGAACCGTTGGTAAATTAATGATTATATTGAATTTAATGGGTTGTAGATGAAGAAAAATAGTAATAATGAAATAGAAAGAAAAGATATATAGATTATTGAGAGAAGATATATAGATTATTGGTAAATGTATTTTGAAAATAAAAATGAAAATGATGTCGAGTGAAAATGTATAAAAAGTGATATATTAATTTTTAAAATAATAGAAAATATAAAAATAGAAATTAAAAATGTGACCAAACGAGTGCATAATATATTAGTTAATTCAAGATTCTTATTTTCGTTTTTCTTTTGATAGAAGATCATTGCCATTTTGCATCTTATTTTGTGATTTATTATTGATATAATAAATTAAGACCTTAAGGCCTAAACGGAAAAATAAAAAAAATAAATTAATTAAATAAAAAGAAAACCCATTCAAAATGAGTTTCACAACTTAAATGGGCTCAAGTCTAATAAAAATTAAATCGATATAAAAATTAATTCTTACAATAAAAAAATATCTATGCAATAATTTTTTTTCTTTTTATTTTTTTAGCAAGCACTAATCCTACATGAAAAATCCTAAAACAAAATTCTACCATTTTATTGATTTATAGAAAGAAAACCTAAATTCATGTCCGTGCACCATCGACTATGTTACAAAGGACAGCAGCATTATTGGTGAAGACTGAAAAGAGTTAAAAACTCACGTGACAGTTCCATTTTTTATTTTTTTGGGTCCCACACTCGTGGGCTGTGGCATTGATATGTACGTTATCGATAGGGTAATTGCCACCTTGAACCTTAAAAATGCATGCCAAAGTTACTTTGCATCTTCGAAACAAAAATGACTGAATGGATTTTAAAAATATAATTTTTTCAACAAATTGCATCTTAAAGTGATTTTTTATTAAAGTAATTCAATTTAAGAGAGGGCAAAAATATCTAAATATCTTCTAAAGTTAATTTCTCACTTAAACTTTCAAAATTTATTTCATTTTTCTTCCAAAAAACTAACATGTGCAAAAAAGAAACAAGCGGAGTTATTCAACTCCATACTCACATATGATTTTCTTTATAATCATTTAATCACTATCTCAATACTCAAAATATCAAAAAATTAACCTTAAATTTTGACTACTATCAGAGCCATGGTATGGAAATTGAGGAATAAACTTCAACCTTCTAATTATAATGAGAAATTTTTTTCCTTGCAATTTTTTTATTGAAATCATCTTTTGGTAGGAAATAGTGTTCTCTTTGTCATTTTAAAGTATTAATTTTGATTTGAAAAATGATGGCAAAAATAATAAGAAAAAAAACCTAAAATTGAGTTTTAAAAAAAAAATAAAAGTAATTAAATAATGGCATGAATCTTTTCTTTTCTTTTCTTTTTTTTTTGGATAAGTTAATTGTTGACATCACTTTAAGCTGCAACATGTTAAAAGAAATATATTTTTAAAATGCATTCTATCATTTTATATTTTAAGAATGTATATTGTTTATTAAATGTGTTGGCAAGGTGCAAAGTGACAATTAGCACCTTGGTGGGTGTACTCACCTCAATTTTAGGTGAAGTTGCCACTTACCGTCAATTACTGTGGCATTGGTGGGTGTACTCTCCTCTGCACCAGGGCAAGTGAGGATATTTATTTCCCATGTTTGTTTTTCAATGATAACGTTATTACCAAGTCTTAAATATAAATTTGAAAAAACAAATAAGATTTTGTGTGTGTGTGTGTGTGTGTTTTTATAATTTTTCCTTTCAATATAGTAATGAAGCTCAATTATGATATTACAATATTGTTTTAATTGAAAAAAAATATTTTAATAGTATATTTGCTTCAAAGAAAAAAATATTTTAATAGAGAAAAAAAGAAACAAAATGCAATGAAAAATAATTTTCATTGTTTGATTGATCAAAGAAATACTATAGAAAAGAAAATTTAGAAGAAAATAAAATGTATTGGAGAAAAATGAATTTTCCTCAAAAAATGTTGACGAAAGTAGGGGAAAATCCTATTTAATCCCTTTCTCTCTCTCTCTAACGACATTTATCACACATCTTCTTCCAATTCTTTAACAACCAACTCAACTTAAAATTTTATATTTTCCTAGTTTTAGTCTTTTTTCTTTAACATTATTTTCTCATCAAAATTTTTAAATCAAACATAGTGTAAGAAATTACATTGTTACAAATGATGTGGATAAAAAAACAAAAAAAAAAGGAGCATGCTACCCTCCCTTTGTCGTTTTACAAGAAGACCAACTAAGTAAGGGTTTAGGTGTGGAAATAGGCAAAAATGATGCAATTTCATACATAATTTAATTCTAAGCTTAGTACCATCTTGTTTGGATTAGAGGAAAGATCTGGATCTTGGAGGATGTTTGTGCAAGAGATCTTATAAAATATTTAAAAGTTTATAAAATGGCAAAAAGTGTCGCGTAAAGTTTTTTTTAAAAAAAAATTATAAACTTCTAAAATAAGATGGAAGGAGCATATAAGCTCTTTTTAAAAAATAAAGAGTTCATAATTTATTTTTAAAATCTTAACAAACTCTCTTAATTTTAATGATATTAATTATAAAATTGTCATTACTAATATTTTATATGCTTCAAAATCTTATTTACCTAAATACTTTAGGAACTAGTTTTTCAAAAAAAGATTTGGCATCTTATATCGTCTAAGAATATTTTATAAGATATAGGGACTTATAAGATCTTTTAAATAAGTTTAGCCAAACATCCTTTAAATAATCAAAGGTGATTTAAGTTGTCAAAACTCCAAACCCATTATCTCAAAATAATTTAAGTTGGGGTTGGATTAATTTTTAATGGATCCAATCAATTCAAAACATATATCAAGATCATGAAATTACAAATTATTAAAAAAAAGAAAAAGAAAAATAATGAAATTACAAAGACAAATTAGGGTCATTAAGAATTGTTGAAGTAAAACACCAATGTTCATATTAGTATACAAGCTAAGTAAGTTCTAAGAGAGACTAAGCATACCTATAAAATGAGTAATTGGGAGTATTTATAGTATAATGTTATTTAACAAGTTATAATATGTTGTTAAAATAACTTAATTTATAAGGCACTTTCATCAACCTACTTAAGTCTAATTGAACCAAATCCAAAATTATGTTGGGCATAGAGTATTGAGTGCCCGTTTGGTTTTTTTTTCATTTCCATCATTTTCAAAATATTGAAAAGTAGTTAGTGGAAATAAGTTGAAATGAGTTTGTATTTATATTGATTATTGAAAAAGTAATAATTATGTTGAATTTAGTAGGTTATAGGTTGATAGAGATAAAAATAATGGAATAGAAAGAGAAAATATATAAACTATTAGGAGAAGATATATAAGTTATTGGGGAATGTATTTTGAAAATAAAAATGATATTGGATAAAAATATATAAAAAGTGATGTGTTTTATTTTTAAAATAATAAAAAATATAAAAATAGGCTTTGATAATAAGACCAAACAGGCCCTAATCTTTTCATCTAGGTAGAGAGAATTGTAAGGCTTTTCAACCATATATATGAGGCACATTCTAGAGTAGAGGTCAATTTACCTTATCCAAGGTTTTGAAAATCAAACCAAACCTGCATGTCCTACAAGTGATTTGAGCCAGTCCAATTCGATTAAAGTATAAAAATTGGTGATGGTCAAAATCATTAAAAATCAATTAAATTAGTCAAAATTGGTAAAAATCGACGGTTCAACCAATTCACTTGTTTTTATAAATTTTATAATTTTTTTAAAAAGTAGAAAAAGTAAAAAATAAAGGAGAAATTATGAGTTGAAGATGATGATTAAAGATTTTGGACATGTAATTTTTTGAAACATGAATGTATTTTTTTGAAATTTAATAAAGCGGTAGTTATATGTGAATACTTATATTTAATTTATTATTTTATTTTATTTTATTTTATCTCTCTTAAATTATGTTGAATATTTAGTATAGAAGAATTTATTTTAACTTGGGGTTGAAGTAAGAAATGAATTATTACTCACATTAATATGAAATATTATTTTTTATTTATTTATAGTTGACTAATTGTGAAATAGTATTATTTTTTAAAAAATATACTTAAAAATAAGTAAGTTGAATTTTTTTCAAATAATATTCTTTTTATTAAAAGTTTTATTTTTTTATACTATGAAAATATTATATATATATATATATTTATAAAATTAAATATAATTATTACATTATTATAATTCATACCAATTCAACCACTAATCAAATCAATTAAACTGATTGAACCAATAATCTATAAAATCATTGATTTATTATTCAATCTGATTTTAAAAACATTGACTTTATCCAAACATAAATATCTCAATAATTTTATATAAACATGAGTGTCCCGTCAAAGAACTTGAGGCTTACAAAATGACCCGTTTGCAGGAACGTGTGGATAAGGTTGGTGGGTTGAATTAATTATTTGCCATGTTTTTTTATAGACAGATGTATCAAAAATTTATTAAATTTGAATATTTGATCTCATTCTTTATATATGAAATTGATGTCATTGGTACTTTCAAGTTGTAAATTTCAGCCAATTCAAAAAGTCAATTTTTATTTTAAATTTAAAAGCACACACATATTGAAAATTTGTTAGGATTCAAACTCTTGGCTTCCAATATTATACGAGAGACTTAAATTATTAAGCCACAAACTATTTGAGTTGGAAAGTTAATTTTTTTTTTAAAAAAAAAAAGTGGTGTAAACCTTGGCTTCCTTATTTTATTGAACTTAAAATTGCCTCTTTTAATATAACTTTAAAATTGGTTCATATGCATCGAGCTAAAAATTTTAACTTTTAAATTTTTTTACATATGATTTTTTAATAATTTCAGTATACTTACTTGAATTTCTTAGAATAAGTTACAGAAAAAGAATTAAGATGAAGTAAAATAGTTAAAATAAGTAAATAATTATTGATCTCTTGTACATTCCCATTTTGAGTTTTTAAAGTCCAAGCTAGACTTGAGTGCTGAAAATTGGGTGTAAAGCATAAACTTTAGAGTTAGGTTTGTCGATGGGTAGAGTATTATCCTTAATAAATTTATATCTTAATATACTCAAATAATTGGACCCTAAAAAAAATAATTAGACCTATATGTACCCTATCCATAAATATATTAATCCATAAATCCAATTAGATCCACATCCTAAAATATCCAAATAATAGACCAAAACATAGACCCTACCTATCAAGCACAAAACCCATTGGGTCTATGGTTGGGTTTAATTTACTAGACCCAATTTTTGGATTGTGTCTTGATTTGACTAATTTTTTCATCTTTTTGAAACTTTCTTAGTGTCAATTAAAATACTAAAATTATCTATTATTTGAATACTAGAGTAATTTATTAATATTAATTAATTTTTTTGACATATTTTAAAAAAATTAACTCAATTTTTTTAAATTAAAAAAGAGTATATATTTAATTTCAGTCGTTTAATTTAATTTAGTTAATTTATATATTTAATTTTTGGCATATTAAACAAACAAGAACCAAAAGAGTATGCATTACTTTTTTTTCTTTCTTCCCTATATTATGTTTCTCTCTCTCTCTCTCTCTCTCTCTCTCTCTCTCTCTCTCTCTCTCTCTCTCTCATTCCTCTACGATATTTTTTTTTCTTTTTTTAACTTTATTCTTTTCTTTTCTTTTTTGAAATATTATTACCTCATGTAATATATTCAATCAAATATATGTAAATAGTAGATAAAATTTAATTTTATGTTACTGAAAATTTGAATATGTAGCACCAAAATATAAAAATCGTTTTCTCTCGACTATCCAAAGCTATTGAAAATAAATAAATTCAAAATAATTATATTTTTTTATTTTATATATTAAAATTTTAAATATACACCTCAAGTATGCCATGATTATTATTATAAATTTAATTATGATATAAGTAATTTGGGTAACTAGTTAAATTTGAGTATTTGGATAATGAATAATTTTGAGTTAGGCTTAATCGATGGATCAAATTTAATTCGAATTCGATTTTAATTCAACCCAAATTTTAAAATTTTTATCCGATTAAAATATTCAATAGATAAGATCTAATTATAAATATTTATAATCTAAAATCAATTATTTTTAATATATTTTTGGGTTTAGATTTGACAAAAATGGTGACTAAGTAAAGTTTTTTGAGTAAAAAAGATTTAAGTTAGGAAGGAGGGAATTGGAATCCATTTGATATTTGGTATTTGGATATTTTATGGTAGAGACCCTACCTTTACCTATTCTATATTTCTTAATAGATCCAAGTAGTGTTCAGATCTTATGTTTATTTATTGGGTATGGATATAGGTGTTGTACCATTGTCATGAATTTGGGTAGGGTTTTGACATGCCTGCTTGGAGCCATAGGAATATGTCCTCACCCAAGTTCATTGGGTGGGCTTAGAGTGCATTTGATTAGGGCATTCGAGCTAGTTCTCATCATCTTTATCAAAGAGGGGTGGATGGTTTTAGTGTTTGCGGTTCATCCACTTGATCCACCCATCTTCTTTAAATTTGACAATCATAATTGCACTTGATTTAACTAAAATATCACCAAATCCACTTAATATATAAAATTCATTAAATTTTATAAAATAGTGAAATCTAAAATATCGGCTAAACTATAAACCTCAAAAAACGAGGGCACTAATTGAAAGAATTGAGTTAATTAGTTATAGGTTTATATTGTGCCTAAAAATTGAATGTCGAATTTAGAAATTAAATGCCAATTTCTCATTCCTTCTTCTAGGTAGTAAAGTCTTTTGTCGTGTTTATTAATATGGATAGGATAAGCTCATCAATGGCCCTTAAATATCTATACTTGTTGGGCCATGCCAATGCCAATTATTGTTGGGCCTTGCCCACCTAGCTCGGCCCATTATCAAGCACTGTTAATATAATTAGCATAAGTGTTTTAAAAATAACGTGGTTGATAAAATCTCAAGAACTAATTTTGACAAAATTGAAGGGAAGAAATAACAAATCAAGGAAAAATGAGCTCCAAAAATAAAATAGAAGATTACAATGAAATGGTAAATGAATTTTCTATCCTAAGGTTCTTACACATTCATTTGTTTTTTATAGTGGTTATAAATTAAATTTAATATTCTATAATTTAATAATGATCAAACTCGTTACTAAATATAGAAATTCAATCGTTTGATGATATTGTCTCACCATCAAGTATTTAAAGGGACATATTTTGTTTTGAACATGTGCTTTGAAAGGAGGTGAGAGAAGATTTCTATATTTAAATCTCATTCCTCTTGATTCCTTGACGTAGAATAAGATCACGTATCATTATAATATTTTAATTGAGATGCTAAAAAGAGGCACATACCAGCATTCTTGTAAACAACAACAATTGATTATGACTAAATATGTAAGTAGATATAAAAGTCCAATTATTTTGAGAAATTGCCCCATGGTCACGATTTAATAGGGAATTTTATCCTTAAAAAAGACACCTTGATTGGCGGATGAGAAAGAGAATCATGCATGCAGACTTCGTCCTTCGATTACAAGTATAGGTTAAATTTGAATTCAATCTAAATATATATTATTTAATTTAGCCAAAAGTTGGTAAATATTAAAATAGTTATAGTAATTTTCATATTCATTATGACTTGAATTAATGAACTTGAGGTCGAGGCAAACAAATCTAAGATGAATCAAATCCATTAAGAACCCTTTTTCTTGCATGTTCACCAGACATGCCTCCTGTGGAGGGGCGAAAAAAGAAAAAAATGAATTGCTGAACCTTTATTTACCTTTCATTCCTTTGTAAAAAGGCAGCCCGCTGGCTATAACTATGAACTTTAGTAAATTACGTTGAATTGGACATATGTATGTACAAAAAATATTGAATAGTTGCTTTTTTTCTTTTTTCTTTTTCTTTTTCTTTTTCTATTAGAAAGAATAGTTGCTTGTCCAACAATAATAATAATGGATAGGTGAAATATTTTATGAGCCATAAACATTATACCACATTGGTATAATGTATATGGTATAACGTAAGTTTCATTACTGAGATGATATTATTTCTACAATTTGATATTAAAAAACATGTAGTTTTATATTAAATGTAAAAATATATCACATTAATACAATATAAATTTGATAAAGACATGACATCATCTTAACAATCTAATAAGAAATGCATGTAGTTTCATACCAAACGAAAATATGACACATGGGCGACATTATAGATCTTACTATTGGTATAATGGGAAACACATGTGGTCTCATACTGAGAGTAAAAATTATATCATGTTAGTACAATTTAAATTTCATTGTAGTCAAGATATGATGATTTTTCCAATTAAATGTGAAATAGATATTATTTCATAAATGATGTAAAAACTGTACCATATTAGTATAATGTAAGTTTTACTATTGACATGGCATCATTTTTATAATTTGATTTGAAACATGTGTAATATTATACATATGTATAAATTACACCACAATTATTAAAAAGTAAAGTTTAGCCAACATAATACTATTCTTATAGTTTAATATGAAACACATGTGTTTTCATATTAAGTTTAAAAATATATCTTGTTAGTGCAACATAGTGTTGTTGCATAACATCAATTTGACATATGTAAACGAGTATTTTTCAATCTCTATGAGAGGTGTTTGGTGCTTGGTAATAGTATGTAATTGAGGTCCTTAATGCTGGCTAATAATCTTTTTGTTGTCCACCACAGGGAATGTGGGTCTGCTTGAAATTTTTCCTAAGCCTATCACTATAATATCAATTAAGGTATATTGCAATCTCAATTGTCAAGGTGTGATTGTGTAACCACACTCCTCAATTTTATAATCTCATTGTAACAACAAATTTCTTATCTGCAAAACTTAAAATTATAAAATAAGAAAAATTATACAAATAAAATGAAATTAAAATCAATCAACTATGTATTCAATCTTTAATCTAATCCTTTGACTCTTTCCTTTCAAATATAATATTGAATTTAATGAGCTCCACAAAAATTGCCTTAAATTTCATGGATCTCCTTAAATTTGATTTAAAGAAAACAATGTCAATTCAAGAACTTTGCACCTTAATCTAGAATCAAATGCAAAATAGATGAGCTTCACAAAAAAGGTCTTAAACGTCGTGGTTCTCTTTGAATAAAAATAACGCAAATTCTAGAGCTTCGTACCTTAATCTTGAATCGAATGCTAAGAATATGATCGAGGGCTTCGCACCTTAATCTCGAACCAAATGCCAAAAATATATGAGCTCCTTGAAGAATGCCTTGAGGATCTTCTTGAATAAAAATAACACCAATTCGAGGGCTGCGCACCTTAATTTCAAATCAATTGCTGAGGATATATGAGCTCCCTGAATAATGCCTTGAACATCGTGGATCTCCTTGAATTTGTTTGTGAGAATTGTTGAACTCCTCAAAGTTTCTCTCACTTGCTGGAATTTGTATTATCTCAAATGCGCTATGCTTATCCCTTTATATAGGTACTTGATGGTAAACTTTTAGATTGACTAGAACTCCTTCAACAGTTATCTTTTTGATAAGATAATATCAAATATATTTAATTTGATAATATCAAATATCAAAAAATAATATCAATATCAAATATCTTTGATTTAATTTGTTCATAGATATAGACACTCTATCTTTGATACTTGTCAATATTTAATTTGAGTATAAAATAAAATAAATACTAAATCATTAATTTAAAAATAAATTTAATATATCTCAAATTTCAAATAGAAAATTTTAAATTAATATATAGTATATTATTTTACATGTATCAAGTCTTAATTGGCCAAATATTAATTTGTCTAAAAATGCCCCCATTTTAAGATTTGACAAAAAATATCCAATCATTTTGAATGGCCCGAGGTTTGAGGTATTTGAGAACATATATGTATATATATATATATATATATATATATTCTTAATCAAATGATCATATATATACACACACAAACAACCAGACTAATTTGAAGGCTCAACATATATTCCTACTAAAATTAGAAATCAAGGCCCACAACACTCAAAACCGTGCGATTTGGTATACCTAACATGCTTTTGTTTGAGATTTACCGGAGGCCCATTAGCGGAAAAGGATTCCTTTCTTTGTAAAATTCTGGTGGCCCTGATAATGGTCAAGAGCAATAAAACTGCCAAGGAGTCCAAATAAGGTTGAATGAGTCTAGAGCAATAAAATTCTTTCTTCACTTTTCTTTTCTCTCTTTTCTTTATATATATGTGTGTGCGCGCACGCACATGCAGGGCCCGCCATCAATATGATTAAATCTTTCTTTCCTTGGCCAAAGATTTCTTTTACTCAATGAAAATCAAAAGTTGATGTTATTTTGCAATTATGTGGCCCATGTACAACATCTCATTAATGTTTCAAAAGTGACATCTCATGCAACTATCTGCCTCGTCTTTCATCTGCATGGTGAGAATCGAATTTAAGCATCCCGATTGGACTCAAATCTTTGGTTAATAAGGAAACTTTCCAAAGCCAACCAAATCTGATTAATATTCAAGCTCCTATTTGAAATCAACTTAGGGAAATTCTCTATTTTGAGTTAGGTATTTGCTCTATTAAATTGCTGGTTGCATATGTTTCCCCCTTTCTTTCTTCATTCAATACTTTGTGCATGCTCATGCAAGACAAAGAAATGCAATAGAGCGATCATTTGGAGTTTTGAAGAAGAGGTTCCCTATTTTAGGTTAGGATATGCCTAACTACGGCCCCTATCATCAAAGAGATTTAGTTATTGCCTGTTGCGTTTTACACAATTTTATTCAAAAGTTCAATCGAGATGATAAAATCTTCAACGAGCCATTAATTGAGGATGAGACAAATTGGCATGCATTCTCCCACAGGGGTCATCTTAGTCACGCTAATATCAATGCACAAGCCACGTTCAGGGATAAGATAGCATTGAAGATGTGGAATGATAAAACTGCTTGAACTCAATTAGTATTACTATTATAATATTGTTGTATAAAAACTATTGCTTTATTTTCATCATCCTCCCATACTTGGTTTATTAAAGGAGATGTGTTATGTGTTAATATATTATCGTACCTCCTTTTGTTTTGTTAGCACTTGTATTACAATATGTTTTTGCTACTACTATATGTGTACTTTTGTGTGTGTTGATATTGCAAAATAATATTTTATTTTGAATCTTGTGTTGGTGAAAATTTTCTCATATTGTGTTGTGCCTTTTGTTTGAATTGTGCGTTGCATATAAATTTTCATATAGCCTTTTAATTGACTATTTGTGTATTATGGTTGACATTTGTTTGATAAGTATTTGTCGGCCGAATAGAAGTAAATTTTTCATTGATGGACATATTTTTAATATACTTAGAGGACTTATACATTGTTGAATTTGTCTCATAAATATATATCTGCATGTATGGTAATGTGCTTCATATTATTCACTATTGTGAAAAATGTACATGTTGATATGAGCTGTCGGAGGTTATTGGATGTTCTCACTTGTCAAATCGTAGATTTGTGGGTTCCGGATATGGAGGAGCGTTTCATCCACATGCTCTTAGATGCCAACACTATCGAGTCTCTCATGCTCGACTTGTATTCTCAAGCTTGTATGCCAAATTTCACATACAAATTGATGAGACACTTCCAGTGGCCTTTTACCACAATCATGGAGCAATTTAATGAATTGAAGGACCAGTATGAAATAGTGACATTGATTATGATGCATCTAACCATATAGTATAATAAGCAAATGGGGGAAACGTACATGCCACTTGAGTTACAAGAGATTCTGACTATGGTAACAATTGATATCATAACTTACAACTAAGTACTTTCTCTTTGTAAAATATTAAACGAATTTATATTAGGTGGCGATGTTGTAGATAAAACCGAGTGCATCAAACTCTTCATTTTGTTATCCTCACTCAATTCTTATCCTTGAACCAAGATTAGTGTGTTTGGTTTGAATTTGTTAACTTGTTAATCTTTTACTTGAGGTTCTCTATGAATGCAATAATATCATTCATCTTTTCATCCATATAAATTTTAGAATGATATCTCATGAATTTTACTACACAGACAAACAGACAATAGATAAATAAATAAGAAATTAACCATTTTTGTATTGCTTTAAAGCGTACTTGGTTAAACTTAATTACTTAAAAGATTTTATAAACTTCTACATCTTGTTAAATATTTTTGAAGCTTATAAGAAATAAAATATTAATTTTAAAATAAGTTATTAAATGTTGGTAATTAATATAGTTGTGGATTAAAAATTGGAAGCTTATAAGATGTTGGTAATGATAAGTTTGTAATTAAAATGATCAAATTAAATGTTTGTTAAGATTTAAAAGTAAATTAGGATCTCTTTACTCTTTTTAAAGAACCTATAAGATTCTAATAACTTATCTTACAAATTCCTATAATATCTTATTATATAATCTTATAAACTCTTACAATTTGTACCAGTTTATAAACTTTTAAACATCTTATAAGATTTTTTGAAAAACTTATAAATTTACAAAAACATCCTCTAATTAACAAGTAGTCTTACATTTCAAATTCTCCACAGATTATATATTTTGATTTTTACACAATCCCAATATATAATTAATATGTCAGAATATCCAACTAATTCATTGTGAATCACAAATAATTTAATCCATCAAACCCTTCATTTTGTTATATCCTTTCCCAATTCTTATCCTTATCGTGTGTGTGTGTGTGTGTACTATCACATGTTCATCATTTTGCTCCAATGACAGGAATACATAAAGAAATGTCAAACAATTACCATCGTGAAATTAAATGAGTAATAACATTACGAATAGGTCCATCTCACCTCGTACGTACCATTAAAATCTCATCTCTGAATCAGCAATAACCACTCCATGCATTCTTAATTTTGATGGCTAAGGTAGTTTTTAGATTGAAGTTGGTTTTGAGAGCTATGAATTTCAGATTGATCATCCGAAATTTACTGCAGCAATAAAAGTGGAACAAATCAACATTAAGTATATTTTTAATATTATGCGAGTAAAGTATTTATGCTAGTGATAGAGCCACACCTTTGGATTAGCAACCAATCATACTTAATATTATAAAAAAAAATAGGACATCGACTACAACAAATTAATGAAATTGATTTAGCCAAATTGGAACTTGTAGCTATCCCTCACTAGCTGATAATTATTATATATACTAGCAATTTTTACACATTCGATGTATGTGCTAAAACTTTTGCGATATATCATAAGTAAAATGAATAATTATTTTTAGTGTAATATCAATTTTTTAAAAAATATTGTATTTATTAAAATACAGTGGTATATGTTTTCAGGGTGCTGTTATTTTCGGGGATGAGTAAATTTCCTCTTAAGTACATTCTATTTGTGAAAAAAGATCGTATAAGTATATTAAGTAAAACATAGGGAGGTAGGTACTTTACCTATTACATTGGTTAACATAGTTAAGCAGATCTAATAAAATATTGGTATAACGTAACTTTGATTACTAATATGACATTATTTCCACTATTTAATAAAAAAACACATGTAATTTTACATTAAATGTAAAAATATATCATATTGATATAATATAAATTTGACTAAAGACTTGAAATCATTCAAACAATCTGATAAGAAATGCATGTAGTTTCATTCTAACGGTAAATAGGCAACATTTTAGCAATATTGTAGACCTTACTATTGATATAACTTGAAATACATGTAGTTTCATACTAATTGTAAAAATTATATCATGTTAGTACAATTTAAATTTCATTGTGGTCATGGCATGATGATTTTCAGAATTAAATCTGAAATAGGAACAACTTCATAGATGATGTAAAAACTATATCATATTAGTACAATGTAAGTTCTACTGCCGATATGGAATCATTTTTATAGTTCGATTTGAAATGCATGCAATATTATACATATTTTAAAAATTACACCATAATTATTAAAAAATAAAGTCTACCCAACGTAATACTAATCTTGCAGTTTAATATGACACACACATGTTTCCATGTTAAGGATAAAACTATATCTTGTTAGTACAACAGAGTATTGTTACTTGACATCAATTTAACATATACAAACAAGTATTTTTCAATCTCTAAGGGAGGCGTTTGGTGCTCGGTAATAGTATGAGATTGAAGTCCATAATGTGGAAAAATAACCTTTTTGATGTCCACCATAAGGAATGTGAGTATGCTTTAAATTTTTCCTAAGCCTATCACTATAACATCAATTAGTGCAGGTTGCAATGTCAATTGTCGGAGTATGATTGTGTGACTGCACTCCTCAATTTTATTATTTCCTCTTTAAAATATCATCTTTACCCTTGAATCATTGAATGTATTACAAGCATGTCCTTTGATACTACCAAAAAAATCCCCAATCCCTAAATATTTATTTTTGCAAGAGCAAATATGTAATTTTTAAGCTTAGTATTATATATCAAATATCCAAACATGATTAATAGAGATTGCAGTGGCAAGTTAATAGTTCAATTTTTAACGTCAAATAGTATAATAAATTTGCTAATCTTATTTTAATCACCTCATATTCAAATTTTCATTAGTATTAATATTTTGAATCAAATATGGCCATGGCCTTAAAGCTTGACATTATACAAGCATTGAAAGTAAAATTCAATGGAGGAGCCATTAACTCAATTTGTACTAACAAACAAATGATTTTTGAATTCAATAAAGTTAAAAAAAATGACAAAAGGAAAAGAAAAGGAGGATACTTCAAGAAGATAAGTTCATTTTATTCATTAAAACATGATGACGCCCTTTTTAACAAAAAGGGAATCACAGTACTTCCCCATTTATTTGGTCATCATATTATATAGCATTCATACTACAAGGAATAACACTTAAAAACATACAGGCCGGATCTTCGACCCTAATAGAGCCAAAAAATCTTCTACACTATAGAAGACAAATGCGAACTGCGCATCTCAGACTTCTTGCAGTAGTCCTTGATGATAGTGCCTATAAGCGGCTACACCAGCCATTGTTGCACCGCAAAATGTGTCTTAGCACAATCCTTGTCCAACCCAGTGGTGGTCATGCTGACATAGTCACAATTCCACGTGGGAAGAAAACCATCTCCTTTATTGGTGAGGTTCATCTTACAAATAGGTTCCGTCAAACATGAGCCTCATCCGCTGAAAATATCAATGTTACCAACTTGGAAGTATTTGTGTCTTAAGGGCATAAGCCCACCTCACGCCACCAAATTGTCGATGCTAATTCCATCACCTTTTGCATCATACTGACTTAAGCTGATGTTAGAGCCTGTCCCTTGGAATGAGAGTGAGCCTATCTTCACATACACCGTGTAAACACAAGTCGGCAATATTTCAATATTATCCTACATTTTCCCCACATTTTGAGCACAAAAACTTCATAAGTATGCACAAAACTTAAACGGGCACCACCGATTAATTTTTTGTTGGTGTACGAAATTTAAATCTAGTAGTTATGAGATATGATTGAAGAAAAAGATGCTTACATCAAATCAGCAGATGGCGAAGATGGAGGCAAGGATGAGGAGATAGAAGCCGACGCGGTTGATTGCCATTGTAATTGTGTAACCACACCCCTCATTTTTATTATTTCCTCTTTAAAACATCATCTTTGCCCTTAAATCTTTTGGAAATATTACAAGTAAGTCCTCGGAGTGCTACCAAAAATAATCTTTAACTATTCTCACATCCCCAATCCCCAAATTCTAGTTTTTGTAGGGCAAATATATAATTTTTAAGCTTAATATTACATATCAAATGCTCAAATGAAATTAAGACAAATTGTGGTGGCAAGATAATAGTTATTAAGTCTTAAATATAAATTTGAAAAAATAAATAAGATTTTTTTTTGTGTGTGTGTATATTTATACTTTTATCTTTCAAGCTCAATTGTGACATTACAACATTGTTTTAATTGAAAAAAAGTACTTCAACAGCATCAAAATTTTGGTGAGGAAAAGAAAGGAAAACGCAATGAAAATATTTTTTATTGTTTGGTTGGTAAGAAAAATATTGAAAAAATAAAATTTAGAAGAAAATGTATTGTATTGTAGGAAAGTAAATTTTTCTCACAAAATGGTGCAGAAAATTGGGGAAATCCTATTTAATCCCCCCTTCCTTGAAGACATTCATCACAACTTTTCTTCTAATTCTTTTCTTTAACAACTAAATAAAATTGAGGCTCTATATTTTTCTTATTTTACCTTTTTTTTCCTTAACATTATTCTTTTCTTATCAAAATTTTTATATCAAACATAGTGGAAGAAATTATATTCTCAGAAATTATCTAAATAAAAAAAAAAAGAAAAAGGTGCGTTCTACCCTCCATTTGTCATTTTACAAGAAGACCAACTAAGTAAGGGTTTAGGTATGGAAATAGGCAACAATAATGCCATTTCATTCCTAATTTATTTCTAAGCTTGGTACAGTCTTGTTTGGATTAGAGAAAAGACCTAGATTTTAGAGAGTGTTTGAGTGAGCTTATAAACTTTTTAAAATATCTTATAAAATATTTAAGAACTTATAAGATGTCAAAAAGTATTACGTAAAGTTTTTTTAAAAAAAAAACTTATAAGTTTTTAAAATAAGGTGTTATGAGATTATAAGCTCTTTTTTAAAAAGTAAAGAGTTCATAATTTCTTTTTAAAATTTTACCAAGCTCTATTAATTTAAATGATATTGATTTCAAAATTTTCATTATTAACATCTTATATGTTTCAAAATCTTATTTTATCTAAACACTTTATGAACTTATTTTTCAAAAACAGATTTAGCATCTTATAAGCTCCAAAAACATCTTATAAGATGTAGGAACCTATAAGACCTTTTAAATAAAATTTAGCTAAACACTCTTTTAATTTCAAAGGTGATTTACGTTGTCGAAACCCAAAACTCATTATCTCAAAATAATTGAAGTTGGGTTGGATTAATTTTTAATTGGGTCAAATCAATTCAAAACATATATCAAGATCATGAAATTACAAATTATTAAAAAGAAAAAAGAAAAATCATGAAATTACAAAGACAAATTAGGGTCATTAAGAATTGTTGAAGTAGAACACCAATGTTCATATTAGTATAATGATGTGAGATAAAAAAAATTACTGAAAGTAAGCATCCATTTAATCTACATTTTTATATACTTATAAAAAACATTGATGAGAGATTGATATTTTATTTTGAATTGAATATTAGAAATTTACTTATTATATTATTCATGTGCATGATATATGTTAATTGGTAATTTCAAAAATAATAAAATAACTGCACATATAAATATAAATAAATAAATTTTACTTATTAGAGTTATATGGAATGTTAAAAGATATTTTAGTTTATAAAATTGTACATTACAAACTACTTATTGAATTAGTTGTCCAATAATTAATAACGTAATATAAGTTATTTTAGTAGATAAAGTATAAAGAGGTTATATATTACTCTAACAAAAAATATTTAATATTTAAAATTCTCAAATATCATGAACATGTAATGGTAACATCCAAATTGTTAATAAATCATAGCAAAAAAAAAAAAAGATTTATATTTCTTTTTTAAAAAATTATTAGCTTATTTATCATATCAAAACATGTAAATATAAAATATTATGTGCTATTAGTATTTCCTTAATTCTTTTATTTACTTTTTAAAATTTTATCATTTTATAAGTTTTCATAAATTTATAAATTTAGAGTCAGCAATTCTTGATATTCTATAACTTATTTAAGGATAAATTATTTTTAAATATAATATTTTTAGTTGAAATATTTGTAGTCTTTTATTTAATTAGTAATAATTTTTCTTTCATTAAATGCTAAAAATAATTACAATTCATGTTTGAATCACATGAAATAAAATAAATATTATTATGAAATAAATTATTTCAATCTTAAAATTATTTTCGATGCATCACATTGGCTGCATGCTAATAGTTTATATATGAAACTAATGCCATTGATACTTTCAAGTTGTAAATTTCAGCTAATTTGAAAAATTAATTTGTGATACCCCACTTAGGATAATCCCTAAGCTGAGATTGCAATCCAATTCAAACTTAATCATTAACTCATAAACAAGCAATAGGCCCATAAATAAATTTTCAAACTTATCAAAGACAGCAACAGTCTAACTTAAACAAACCTTAACAAAATTTATTTAGTACTTGCCATAGTTCAATTCTTAACACTTAACAAAAAATACATGCCTTTGGATATCATTATCGATCCTGAAATATCATGGCATCTCAAAATCTAGGCTTAACATTCAAACAACTCTATAAATATACAATCGAACATCTAATCTATTACAAAACGCATTCAAGTCCCAGCCGAAGGTCGAGCTCATCACCTATTCGTTGTCTGAGAAATAAAAGAATGTACAGGAGGGTAAGTTCAAGGACTTCGTGAGGGATAACATTTACAGTAAGCAATGAAGACCTGTTGAGGAAGGAACATCTCAACAAATCATAAATCAATTATCAGTACATGAACAATTACAATTCAAGCAATAACAAGTTTGGCAAACAAGAATATCTCCAGCCTTATTGCTCAAAGAACATATCACAATCAATCAGGATACAAGTACAATCAAGCAAACCTGAACAACATATGTATTTCAACAGTTCAAGACAACACATGCATATCAGATTCACCTTATCCCAATCAATTAAGTACTCTTACCAAAGCATGACAGCTTGGTACATGACTTGTGCCCATATAGACCATATGGTGCACTGCGATGTCCAAGGAGAAATCCCTAGCATATCGCTGATACACAGGTGAAATCCTTAGCGTATCACTAACACCCATGTAGACTGCAAGGTGTGTCTTATATCCAAACATTTCACTCGGTTTAGCCCTTGGCCATTCAATCTCCGCACATGTAATAAGTCAATAAACAGATATGATGATGCCCAAGGGGAAGTCCCTTGCGCATTGCTAATACCCAAGAAAAAATTCCTAGCGTATGATTGATTCCAGATAAAACAAGTATGTCAACAAGGCAACAAATAACGATACATAATGATAACGGATAACCAAACAATAACAAGTACCGATCAGGATCAAGTATAGTAACACGATCAGGAGCAAGTACAATAACAAATAACAATTAGGAATTCTGGGCACTAGAACAAACTTTTAATAGAGCACAATCAAGAAATAACCCTCACAGGGGTGTACGCGTTAATTAATAGATAACAATCGACATCACAAGCAATTACGATTCCAATAAATAACAGTAAGTACAGTATACAATCATGTTGAATCCTCACAAAGGTAATTCCACAAGAACAAATAGGTATATTGAAGGCTATAATGGCAAACCCTCACCTCCGTAGTCTCAGAAAAGGCAACCACAATATGCAGTCTACTGGTCCGTGGGACCCACTTCTTTGTCACCTAACCAAAAGAGTATATTTATAGT
>JACGDI010005307.1:143469-157721 GCA_014898725.1 Jacaranda copaia | reverse complement strand
GCAAAATATTTATTTCTAGTAAGAAAATAATTTTATCATCTTCTGGAGATGTATTCTTCTGAAAAATTGCAATGTTTCAAAGCTCATGTTAAAATGTTGTATCATTTCAAAAAATAGTTAAGATTCATACGATACAACTATTGAAAATTATTATGATACTTGAGAAAGAATGTCTTCTACTAATATAAATATAACTCAGGAGAAGTGCCAAAGATATATATTCTTTTTTTTTTTTCAGAAAATAAGTCTTCCTTTCTTCTCTTTTAAAATTTTCTTATATACTCAAAGACTTTCTAAAAGATCTTGAGGGAAAATTTTGAAGTTGCTATTCGTAGATTTCGGGTGGTTTTGTTGTATTCTAGAAGTGAATTGCCATTTCAACCCGATAGTAAACACACAGTGGGGGCAATAATTACTTTAAGAAAAGTGTGTTCACGCTTCAGACCACATAATTATTTAGCCAGTTCTATCAATTTTGCTGATAGAGAAGAGTACACCCACCAATGCCACAATAATTGATGGGTAAGTGGTAACTTCGCCTAAAATTTAGGTATCCATCAATAAGGGTAATCGTCACTTTGCCCCTTGCCAACACATTTAATAAGCAATATACATTCTTAAAATATAAAATGATATAATGCACTTTAAAATATATATTTTTTAACATGTTCCACCTTAAAGTGATGTCAACAATTAATTTATCCAAAAAAAAATGAAAAAAATCATGCCATTGTTTAATTACT
Source organism: Jacaranda copaia (assembly GCA_014898725.1). Taxonomy (NCBI): domain Eukaryota; kingdom Viridiplantae; phylum Streptophyta; class Magnoliopsida; order Lamiales; family Bignoniaceae; genus Jacaranda; species Jacaranda copaia. The sequence goes on along the minus strand of JACGDI010005307.1, from coordinate 156,978 downwards.
TTTATTTTTCTTTTTTTTAAACTCAATTTTAGGTCTTTTTTCTTATTATTATTGCCATCATTTTTCAATTCAAAATTAATACTTTAAAATGGCAAAGAGAACACTATTTCTTACCAAAAGATGATTTCAATAAAAGAATTGCAAGGAAAAAAATTTCTCATCATAATTAGAAGGTTGAAGTCTATTCCTCAATTTCCACACCATGGCTTTGATAGTAGTCAAAATTTAAGGTTAATTTTTTGAAATTTTGAGTATTGAGATGGTGATTGAATGATTATAAAGAAAACCATATGTGAATAAGGAGCTTAATAACTTTGTTTGTTCCTTTTTTGCACATGTTAGTTTTTTGGAAGAAAAATGAAATAAATTTCGAAAGTTTCATCAAGATACAAATTCATTTCTAACTCATCAAGATATAAAATTTATTGGATGTTGATTTTGACATAATTTCTATGTTTTCATACAAAATTGTACATCATATACACATAACATATATATTTTCAGAAATATATAATTAAGTAGAAATTAAAATAGAAAATTAAAAATATAACAAGACAATACGAAACAGAACAAAAATGGATACCCAGCCAATTAAAAATTACGGATTCTTCAGAACTCAAATATAATTATATTGAAATTATTAATAAAAGGAATATCCCAAATGCAAACAAACTTAAAAAAAAAAGAAAACAATTACCACTTGTTTTGCTAGGAAAATGCGGGGAAAAGCAAGTGGGGGGAGGTGGGGGTGGGAAAGCCGGAAAGGCCGAAGCAGTTGTAATCACATGGGACACTTGACTACTACTGGACTCTAAATTTATCAATCAACATGGGCACCAGACCGGAGACCAGTCACCGCGTCCGGATGTCCCATCAATACAATGTTGAACTAAAAGTCCGGCTGATTGTGCATTGCAGGCGTTGAAATTTTGTTGAGATAAATTATTATTTGATAATTTAATTAAATAAATTATTAATTTGGGTTTTATATTGAAGTTCATAATAAATTGAGATTTTATAAAATTGTTCAATTCAAAATAAATTATAAAATTTTTATTTATTTTGAATTAATTAATTGGGTCAAAATAAATTTTAATATGGTTAATTAGTAAATTAAGCCCATCTTAAGTAGTATTCAATCTCAAGGGAAGACTCAGGTTTTAAATGATTAAATCCTAATTTGTACTTATAAAAAGTGGTACTGAGAGCCATACCATACATCAAGAAAAATTAAAAAATTCACATATTAAGAAATTCATCAAGAAATTCAAGTATCAAGTTTTCACTATGAAGGAGTGCTGTAGCCACAAATGTTCTATATATTCTTCAAAAACATCCAAATTTTGAATATTTTAATATTAAAATAAATACTTGATTTCAAAAAGTTAACATGGGCGCCAGACTAGAGATGAGTCACCATGTCCGATTGTCCCATCAATACAATTTCTAGCAACTATCTTTATGCTTTATTTGGTACATTTTCCACCAATTTTGTCGCTTTCTTTTTCCTCACTTGCAAAGTGTTATAAAATGTTGAGCTAAAAGTCTAGCTCATTGTGCATTGCAGGCGTTGTCTTTGAAATTTTGTTGAGATAAATTATTATTTGATAGTTCAATTAAATTGACTATTAATTTGGATTTTTATATTGAAGTTCATAATAAATTGGGACTTTATAAAATTGTTCAATCCAAAATAAATTATAAAATTTTCATTCATTTTGAATTAGTTAATTGGGATAAAATAAATTTTAATATGGTCAATTAGTAAATTAAGTCCATCTTAAATAGTATTCAAACTCAAAGGGAGACTCAAGTTTCAGATCATCAAACTCTAATTTGTGCTTATAAAAAGTGGTGCTGGGAGAGATACCACACATCAAGAAAAATTAAGAAATTCACACATCAAAAAATTCATCAAGAAATTCAAGCATCAAGCTTTTCATTATGAAGAAGTGCTGCAACCACTAAGGTTCTACATCATTTTCAAAAACATCCAAATTCCGAATACCTTGATATCAAAACAAATAGTTGATTTCAATGAAATTTGTGATTTCATTCACAAATCTAGGAGGGAATTAAGCATCTAATTTAAGAACAAACATTGAGCTCTTGAATCAAATTCCAAGAAGAAGAATTAGAGGATTTGATCTTCAATTATGGAAATATTTTTCAGAAATTATAACCACATTTATTTTAAATCAAATATTCAATTTGTCCATATTTTTCTTATCTTATAATTCTTTTTGTAAACTAAAAATTTGTGTGAACAACAAGAAAGCAAATCAATCATAAAGGAGGGATGGACGCTAACATCAACTTAAATGGTTAATTAGGATAAAAAATCTGGTGTTGTGGGGCAAGATTATGCGCAAGGGACATGATTGGAAACCTTAAAGTCTTCAGTGAACAAGGCTCGTGTTTGATCGGGTCTATTTGTAAGATAAATCTCACATCTAGCAAAATGGGTTCACATCCCATATGGTACTATGATTACGTCGAGGTGACCACCACTGGGGTTAACAAGCAGTGTGTTGAGATACATTTTGAAGTGTATCAAGGGCTAGCCACCGATGCACCACCGTATGAGGTCACTACCATCAGGAACTGTTGTTTGTTCGATGGCAAGAAAAATGTAATGGATGGTTCGGATTTGTCTCTAGTTTCTGTTATGTACAAATTCCTCAAACTCTATTTTGGTCAGAGATCAGGCCCCTTTGTTTGCAAGCTTTCAACTTTTTTCCTTTGAACCTTCACCACTTTAAGTGTGATTCCTTGTAGTGTGACAACTGTAGATTAAGATGATCAAACAAATGTGAAAGTACTGTAATGCCCTTTTTGTTAAAAGGGCATCATCGTGTTTTAACGAATAAAATGAACTTATCTGATTCTCTCTATTTTATTTTTCTCAAAGTTTCGTCCTTTTCTTTTTTTAATTTTCAATGCTTGTATAATTTTGAGCTTTAAGGTCATGGTTATATTTGATTCAAAACATTAATACTAGTGAAAATTTAAATATGAGATGATTAAAATAAGATTAACAAATTTATTATACAAATTGACATTAAAAATTGTACTATTAACTTGCACTCTAAGCTGACCCATGAACTTGGGTGAGGACAAATTCGTGTGACTCGAAATTTATGCTTTAGACCCAATTTTCAGCACTCAAGTCTTTAAAAACTCACCCTAAAAATGTACAAGAGATCAATAATTATTTGTTTATTTAACTATTTTACTTCATCTTTTAGCACAATGCATTTAAACCAATTTTAAAGTTATACGAAAAGTGGCAATTTTAAGTTTAATAAAATAAGGAAGCTAAGGTTTACTCCACCTTTTTTTTTCAAAAATAACTTTTCAAGTCAAGTAGTTTGTGGCTTAATACTTTAAATCACTTATCGAATTTTAACAGACTCCTAATATGTATGTATTTAAATTAAAAAAAATAAAATTTTCAAATTAATTGAAATTTACAATTTAAAAATATCAATTACATCAATTTTACATATAAAATATGGGTCAAATATTCAAATTTGATAAATTCCTAATATGTATTTGTATAACAGGCAAAAACATAAAAAACGTGGCAAATATTTAATTCAACCCACCAACCTTATCCACACGTTGCTGCCACGGGTCATTTTGTTAGCCTCAAGTTCTTTGCTGGATATGTTGTGACACTCATGTTTTGAGATATTTATGATTGGATGAGGGATATTGATGCCTCCTAATGAATATGGTTAAAAAACCTTATTACTCACTGGGTCCGTCTGGTCTCATTTTCAAAGTTCTTTTTATATATTTTTTTATTTTAAAAATAAAATATATTATTTTATATATATATTTTTAATATTAATTTAATTTTTATTTTCAAAATACATTCCCCTATAATTTATATATTTTTTCTCAGTAATTTATATATCTTTTTTTTATTTCATTATTTATATTTCTCTTACCTACAACCTATTAAATCTAATATAATTATTTCTTTTTCAATAATTAATTCAAATACAAACTCATTTTTAACTAATTTTCACTAACTACTTTCAATATTTTGAAAATGATAGAAATGATAATTGGGAAAAAAAACAAAACAAAACCAAACGGGCCATTAATACTCTATGATCAACATAATTTTAGATTTAATCCAATCAAACTTGACTAAGTTGATAAAAGTACCTGATAAATTAAGTTATTTTAACAATATATTATAACTTGTTAAATAATACTCCCAACTACTTATTTTACAAGTACACTTAAATTTAATGCAAGTCAGTCTCCTTAAAACTTACCTTACTCGTATGCCAATATGAACACTAGTGGTTTACTTGAAAAATTCTTAATGACCACAATTTATATTTGTAATTTCATGATTTTTCTTTTTTCTTTTTTTTGATAATTTGTAATTTCATGATCTTGATATATGTTTTGAATTGATTTGACCCATTAAAAATTAATCCAACCCAACTTGAATTATTTTGAGATAATGAGTTAGGGGTTTTGACAACTTAAATCACCTTTGATGATTAAAAGAGTGTTTAATTAAACTTATTTAAAAATGTCTTATAAAATAAAATATTTTTACAGCTTATAAGATGTTAAATCCTTTTCTAAAAAATAAATTCCTAAAGTGTTTAGATAAAATAAAACTTTGAAGCATATAAGATATTAGTAATGATAATTTTGTAATTAATATCGTTTAAATTAATAGAGCTTGTTAAAATTTTAAAAATAAGTTAGGAATTCCTTACTCTTTTAAAAAGAGTTTATAAGCTCCTAAAATGTTATTTTAAAGGCTTAAAAGCTCGTTTTTAAAAAACTTTACGCAATATTTTTTGATATTTTATAAACTTTTAAATATCTTATAAAATACTTTAAAAAATTTATAAGCTCACCCACACACCCTCTAATATCTAGATATTTTCTCTGATCCAAACAAGACGGTACCAAGTTTAGAAATAAATTGTGTATGAAATTGCATCATTTTTGCCTATTTCCACACCTAAAACCCGACTTAGTTGGCCTTCTTGTAAAATGACAAACGGAGGGAAGAATGCTCCTTTTTCTTTTATCCACATCATTCCTGACAATATAATTTCTTAGGTACACTATATTTGATTTAAGAATTTTGATGAGAAAAAAACAATGTCAAGAAAAAAACAAAGTAAAATAAAAAAAATATAAAATCTTAAATTTATTTGGTTGTTAAAAGAAAAAAATTGGAAAAAGGGGGTGATGAATGTCTTTCAAGAGAGAGAGGGAGGTGTTAAATAGGATTTTCCTCCATATTCCTCCAATATATTATATTTTCTTCTAAAGTTTCTTTTCTATAATATTTCTTTTACCAATCAAATAACGAAAATTATTTTTCATTACATTTTCTTTTCTTTTCCTCATAAAAATCTTTGAAACAAACATATTGTTAAAGCATTTTTATAAATTAAAACAATAATGTAATGTCATAATTGAGCTTTGTTACAATAATGTAATGTCATAATTGAGCTTTGTTACTATATTGAACGGTAATATAATAAGGTTATTATTGAATAATAAACATGGAAAATAAGTGGCCTCATCTGCCTTGGTGCAGAGAATAGTACACCTATAGATGGAAATAGTTAGGATTAAATATTAAATAGAGCAGACCTATTATATAAATAATATCCCTTAGCCTAGGACTTGTTTGATAGCATTCTCTCAATCTATTTTTAAACTCCTAATTCATAAACAAACAAACAATCACATTCTCCAACCCAATTTTTCAAAATACACAATTTTTTTTGAAAAAATTCCTATTATTCCCAACTTTACACCATTTTCAAGGCACCATATATTCTTTCATCGTTACAAATATATACACATACTATCACTAACATCAAAATACACAATTTTTTTTGAAAAAATTCCTATTATTCCCAACTCTACACCATTTTCAAGGCACCATATATTTTTTCATCATTACAAATATATACACATATTATCACTAACATAATCTATACATACATATATATAAATAATTTTAAAATACTCATTTCACTCCACAAACCCAATGAAAAAAATCATTGATTTGATATTTTGTTTCTCCCAAAACACAAACAAACAAACCATTTTCTCCTAATTCATTCTCCCAAAATACAAATAAACAATCATTACATTATTCAACTTCACTACCCAAAATCCATTCTCCCAAAATATTTTGGGAGAAGGGCCCAAAATGCTACCAAACAAAGCCTTAGCTTATTATCTATGATATGCTTTTTTTTAGAGTTAATAATTTTTAAGGCCTTAGTTTAGCCGGAAAGTCTACCTAAAAATCTATTTTTTTCTAAAATTTCAATTAAACAAATCTAAATTTTTAATATGCTCAAACGTGTTAATTGTAACTATGCAATAATTGAAATTATAAATAGCATATGCATAATTATGAAAGCTCAAATTTAAGTATAAAATAATATCATTTCAACGAAAAAATTTATAAATTTTTTACTTAACATTGAATGATTTATTGAATGCATTACTAAGATTAACACTTCAATAATAGTAGTAGTAGTAGTAGTAGTAGTAATAATAATAGGGACAAAATATTATGTAGAAATATTAAAATATTATGTTTGATATAAGTAACAATTTTTTAAATTAGTTCAGTAGGGTCAAAAGTTTTATAGAAGCCTTCACTATTAAAATTAGTAATAAGATAATAATTTTTATTACTATTTTCAATTAATAATAAATTTATATTGATAATATTAAGTGACAACAAATTAATAAAAAAATTGAAACAATATTTATGTTGTTACCATATTAGTCAATGTATGTATGTGATAGTTAGAGTCAATGTAAGCATTAAAGTTATATTATATTTATTATTATAAAATAAAAATTATTATTAAATAACATATTTTGTTATTAAAAAAATTAACTTAACTATTTAATATTATATTATTAATATTTTTTTTATCAGCCTTATAGGTTTTATGAACTTTTAAAAGAGTTTAAATCTAATCTATTTAACTAAAAAAATTACTTTTTAAATTTTAATTTGATATTTTTATTAAATAAATTGAATTTAGGTAGGTCATAAATAAATTAAATCATAAGTCCATAACAAATAGCTTGACTTATTCACATTTTTGAGTATACCTACGAATACCACAATAATTGATGGGTAATTGGTAATTTCGCCTAAAATTGACATACATGTCGTTTGTAACTTTTTTTTATTTTTTTTATTTTTTTTAACACATGTCGTTTGTAACTTACTGAATTTAGGTTTTCTTTTTACAAATCAATAAAATGGTAGAATTTTGTTTTTGGATTGTGCCCATATAGAATTAGTGCTTGACAAAAAAAAAAAAAATGATTGTATAGATATTTATTTTGTTGTAAGAATTAATTTTTATATTAATTTAATTCTTGTTGGGCTTGAGCCCATTTAAATTGTGAAGCTTATTTTGAATGAATTTTCTTTTTATTTAATTAATTTGATTTATTTATTTTATTTTTATTTTTATTTTTATGTTTAGCCCTTAAAATCTTAACTTATTATATTAATGATGAATCACAAAATAAAACACAATATAGCAATGTCTTCTATTAATTAATTTGGACGATCATAATCAAAATATTTGAATGAACATTAATTACCTTGGCATAACAATATTGCTTTTTCGTACTTGCCAAGTTTCGGCCGGCCTGTTGCTCTATTGCACAATAGGGCTGCATTATAAGGTCATGGTTGTGCCCTTCCCTATATGCAATACACACCTTAGAATATCTTGTAAATTTAAATAGATCGTTGCCATTTGATCTAGCTATTGCCACAACCTTCATCCTCTTCACCACCATGTTTGCTTCCTTCTTGTTGGGTCAAGTCTAGATGCCCGTTGAGCTGATGCCACAACATAATTTTGAATTTGGTTCAATCAGACTTGACTAGGTTGATAAAAGTGCATCTTAAATTAAGTTATTTTAACAATATATTATAACTTCTTAAGTATAATTTTGGATTTGGTTCAATCAAACTTGATTAGGTTGATAAAAGTGCATTTTAAATTAAGTTATTTTAACAACATATTATAACTTCTTAAGTATAATTTTGGATTTGGTTCAATCATACTTGACTAGGTTGATAAAAGTGCATCTTAAATTAAGTTATTTTAACAACATATTATAACTTCTTAAGTAATATTATACTATAAATACTCCCAATTACTCATTTCTCTCTCTCAGAACTTACCTAATTCACATACTAATGTGAACATTGGTGCTTTACTTGAACAACTCTTAATAACCCCTAATTGTCTTGTAATTTCACAATTTTTCTTTTTTATCTTTTTGATAATTTATAATTTTATGTTCTTGATATACATTTTAAATTGATTTGACCCATTAAAAATCAATCCAACCCAACTTAAATTATTTTGAGATAATAAGTTTGGGGTTTCGACAACTTAAATCACATTTGATGATTAAAATGGTATTTTGCTAAACTTATTTAAAAAGTTTTATAAGTCCTTACATTTTATAAAATATTCTTAAAGCTTATAAGATGCTAAATCTTTTTCTAAAAAATAAATTCCCAAAATGTTTGAATAAAATAAAATTTTGAAGTATATAAAATATCAGTAATGATAATTTTATAATTAATATAGTTGAAATCAAGAAAGCTTGTTAAAATATTAAAAACAAGTTAGAAACTTCGTACTTCTTTAAAAAAAAAAACTAGAAGCTCCCAATATTTTATTTTTGTAACTTATAAGCTATTTTTTAAAATTTTTACGCAACACTTTTTAATATTTTATAAGCTTCTAAATATTTTATAAAATATTTTAAAAATTTTATAAACTCACCCAAATAACCTTTAAGATCTAAATCTTTTCTCTAATCCAAATGAGACAGTACCAAGGTTGGAAATAAATTATGTATGAAATTGCATCATTTTTGCCTATTTGATTCCCACACCTAAATAATAAGTGGAAAATAAGTGGCCTCAGCTACCCTGGTGCGGAGACTAGTCCACCGACCGACACCACAACAATTGATGGGTAATTGGTAATTTCACCAAAAAATTGACGTATAAATGAATGCCACTAGTGTGTGGGACCCAAAAAAAACAATCTTTCACCCATAAATTCTCTTGTCCTTTTTAACATAATTGGTTGTGCACGGACATAAATTTAGGTTTTCTTTTTATAAATGAATAAAATGGTAGAATTTTGTTTTTGGATTGTGCCCATGTAGAATATAGAATAAAGGGTCTAAATCGACATTTTCCATCAATTTTTTTGCTTTACTTCTTTTCCCCTCACATGTAATGCTTTATAAATTGTTGAGCTAGAAGTCCATTTCATTTTGAATTACAAGAAAGTAGATTAAGAAAAAAGTTGTATGCAATCCCAAATGGCAATCAAATGCCTCTTCTTCCATCTCCTCATCCTAGCCTCCATCTTTGCCATCTGCAAATCTGTAAGTATTTCTTTATTCAATCACATTTCGCATAATTATCATATTGAAATATCATACACCAATAAAAAAAATTAATTGACTATAGAACTGTTTAAGTTTTGTGCATATTTATGAAGTTTTTGTGCTCAAAATGTGGGGAAAATGCAGGATGATGTGGTGAAACTGCAGGATGATGCGGAATGTGTTTACACAGTGTATGTGAAGACGGGTTCAATCATAGGGGTAGGGACAGACTCTAACATCACCTTAAGTTTGTACGGTGCAAATGGTCATGGAATTAGGATCAATAATCTAGAGTTGTGGGGTGGGATTATGGGCAAGGGACATGACTACTTCGAGAGGGAAAACCTTGATATTTTTAGCGGACGAGGCCCGTGTTTAACCGATTCTGTTTGTAAGATGAACCTCACCTCTAGTGGAACGGGTGTGCTACCTGGATGGTACTGTGAATACGTTGATGTGACCACAACGGGGGTCAATAAGGATTGTGCTAAGATACGTTTTAAGGTGGATCAATGGGTGGCCCCCGATGTGTTTCCGTTTCAACTTACTGTCATCAGGAACTCTTGTTCATCTGATGGCAAGCAGTCTGTGATGGACGGTTCGGATTTGTCTCTGGTTTCTGTGATGTAGTAGATCTTTGGACTCTAATTTGGTTGAAGATTCAGCTCGTACGTTTGCAGGTTTTTGGCTTTATTTGAATTTTCTACTACTTAAGTGTGACTCCCTATATTGTGAATGCTATACGTAGATTAAGACAACCAAATAAATGGGGAAGTACTGTAATGTATTGTAATGTCCTTTTTGTTAAAAAAGGCATCATCATGTTTTACTGAATAAAATTCTATTTCATTTTTCTTGGAGTATCTTCCTTTTCTTTTCCCTTTTTTTTGGCTTTATTGAATTCAAAAGTCATTTGTTTGTTATTATGAAGATTGAGTTAATCACTACAAGAAAAAATAGTTCTAGTGACTAAATTCTTAGTGACTATAATAAAATGGTTGCCAAATATACAATTTAGTAGCCAAAAATAATATGGTAGCTAAAGTTAAGTTACAAAAATGTTTTTGCAACCAATCAATTCTTGGTAGGTATAAATTGTTGCTATAATTTGGCTAACCTTAACCGATAGAATAGCAACTAAAAGTGAAGTTTTTAGCAAAAAATTTTATGGTCGCTATATATAAATATTAACTGTGACCAATTTAACAACAAAATTCTAAATGATTACTATAAGTCTTTTAAGTTGACCTCAGTAACCAATTTATTTGGTAGCTAATTAAGGATGTCTTTAATTAGCTCTTTAAACTCGTAGCAACCAATATTGTCTTGTCACTTAAAAAATACCTACAAGAAGTAATTTTACAAGGTTGCTAAAAAGTTACTCATAGCAATCAAATGGACTTCTAACTATTTTTTGAAAATAATTAAAAGAAAAGTTTAAATTGAGTTTAAAGGATTATTTGATCTTAAGGTAAATTTTATTAAAAGGTTAATTTAAATATGCAAAAAAATAATTATCATATTTAATTTAATAAATAATATTTTACTTTAAAATTGACTGTTTTCAATTCAAAATGTGTTAAATTGAGTACCTTAGTTCAAAATACGTTTTTTTTTCTTTAGTGGATTTTGACGCTGAATTGTTTTGGATAATAAATTTTTAAAAGAAATATTTTGAAAATAAAAATAAAAATTTTAACTTAAAGTAAAAGTAGCATTGTTCATGGTTTTAAAAATCAATTGAACCATCTTAACTAAAAGTAGCAATTCTCAATTCGATTTTGTTGAGTGGGCATTCCTAACTAGGAATGTAGGAATTATTAATTTATTTCATTTTATATTTATTTCAAAATAAGAAATAATAGTAAAAATATTGATGCATTTTAAATACTAATTTCTGTCAAAAACTTAAAAAGTTACCTTCACTTCTTATTAAAGGAATTAAGACCAAAAATGAAATTTATAAAGTTTCCTCTCTAAATTCGGTTCACTTAAAGAAGAACGATAGGATATCTAAATCTTCCCCTACAAATTCATGACTTGTCTTTTATCCACGAAAATGATCTTAAATAAAAATTTTGACATCGTATTTATTTGAAAAGTATACTCATCTTTATTTAATCAATTTTTAACCTTTTCAAAGTTATGAAAACAAAGGATACACATTTTCATTTACATATACTTGAAGACAATTTGCATAAAAACTCATTTTAATTAAATATATTAATTCAACACCAAAATTTTATTATTAAAATTTAATATATTAAATAATATCTATATAAAGAAATACATATTTTAAAAATATGAAATTAATAGATATTTTGTAATTCAAAAATATTAAATCCCAAATTATAATTACCACCTTCCTTTTTAGCTTGTAATATTTTTTTTCCATTTACAAGTCTATCAATCAACACACAATAATCCTTATGGCACCACATGTTGAATAGCTTAAGCCTTCGTCCCTATTCTCATCTCTCATCCCTAATTTGTCATTCCTTATCCGCTAATCTCAAATTGAGAGATTTTTCCCTCGCTTAACTTTTGTGCATTACACCTCTCTTCTCCAAAGCCATTGTACTCCAAATCTGCGGAAGAAATTCATTGGGGCACGGCTGAAAATTCAAGTACTCTCGCCAGTATTGTGTGGGAATTGCTGTCATTCCGATTCAATCTCAAGTCGCAGCGAAATGCTTCCTCCGAAGGCAGATACGAAGTGAACGGTGGATCTTCAGGTAACATTCCAATCACCATTTTCCCAAATTCTCTTATTTTTGTGCTTCTAGAGAGATTACGTTTACGGAATTTGGATTAGGGTGATGAAATTATTGATGGGAGATGTTTCTGAGTTGATAGAATTTATGGAATTTCGCCAGATGGATACCATCTATAGATGACAAAAACTATGGATTGTGGGGGGTTGATAATCACTAAATCACTACTAGTTCACATTTATGGCTTTATTTTTTCATGTTTTTTCCTTGTTTTGTCATAACTTAAATAGGATATTCATCAATCTAATTGTCTTATTTATTCTACATAGACCTCTAATAAATAAGAAACATATTAAATGAATCAATCACTTTCAAAAAAAGATAATAATCTACTCAATAAATTGTCTTTGGAAAAATGTCCTCTTTCCCCTCTGTTTACATGCTCTAAGTTGGGCGGTCATCTTTGGAGAAATTTTGAATATTTTGCCAGAAATCAACAAGTAGCAACCCATTTCAGATTTCAAAATATTTATTGCAAAAAAGGTTAGCAGTAAAGATTGAATTTTTCAAGAATCTTGCAGCGGTTACTGGTTAATTGACTCGCATCAGTTGTGCTTAAGTCAGCTAGTAAAAGGAACGTTATTGGAATTTTCGAAAGTCATGCTCAGATTTTGGATGTTTTATATGATCAAAACTGCTCATCTTTTTGTTGCACAGGGTTGTTTCAGATTGGTGTTGTCTTGCAGCATTTTGGCTGCTAATATTGTAGATTTTTGAAGATAAAGTATTTGTTTTGCTGTAGGGGTTTATGTACAGTTTTCTGATTTTGTGTTGCTGAATCTGTTGCCTTCGTTGAATCTGTTGCTGCATTTTGGGTGGTCTGTTTCTGTACTGCAATTATGGGGTTGTACTCCATTTGTTTCTGTTTTGGTGTTGCTGAAATGTGTGAGCTTTTGGGTGCTCTGTTGCCATTCTGCAATTGCGGGGTAGTGTTCAATTTGTGGATGTTCAGGCTGCTGAAATGTGTGATTCTGTTGATCTAAATCATGTTGATTTTGCGGCAACATGGACTCGAACGTGGTGGGTTGGCGACAGGAAATGGGAGTTTGGTCAACCTTTTATATTTGGCTTTAAGAGAAACTTGAGCACTGCATCAAATGGCTGAAAGGATTTGCCAATATTGGAAGGCGAAGAGGGTTTATTTCTATTTTAATAACTCAGCACTATCTTGAAGGGCGTTATTTGAGACTCCAAGTGGCTGCGGACTTGGGCTGGGATGAAACAAAATATGCTGGGCCTGGAGTTATTGCGATTTGATCAGAATTGG
>JACGDI010005307.1:94613-111357 GCA_014898725.1 Jacaranda copaia | reverse complement strand
ATTCTATCTTTGACACTTATCAATATTTAATTTGAGTATAAAATAAAATAAATACTAAATTATTAATTAAAAAATAAATTTAATAAATCCTAAATTTCAAATAGAAAATTTTAAATTAATATATAGTATATTATTTTACATGTATCACTTCTTAATTGACCAAAAATTAATTTGTCTATAAATGCCCCTACTTCAAGATTTGACAAAAAATATCCAATCATTTTGAATGGCCCGAGGTTTGAGGTATTTGAGAACATATATGTATACATATACTTAATCAAATGATCATATAAATACACACACGCAAATAACTAGAAATCAAGGCCCAACATATATTCCTACTAAAACTAGAAATCAAGGCCCACAACACTCAAAACCGTGCGATTTGGTATTCCTAACATGCTTTGTTTGAGATTTAACGGAGGCCCATTAGTGGCAGGGTACTTTTAGAAGGGGAAAAGGATTCCTTTGTAAAATTCTGGTGGCCCTGATAATGGTCAGGAGCAATAAATCTGCCAAGGAGTCCAAATAAAGTGGAATTAGTCTAGAGGGATTTTCTTGAATCAAATCCTTCCCAAAAGATAGAGTTGACTTAATTTCCAATCTCTTAACTTGAGCCAAATAACAATAGTTCTACTCCTATTAGGATTAGGAGACTTAGCGAGGCACTATAAAAAGACATGATCACAAGTCAAAATTCATCATCAGCGGTGAACGAAGTCAATATGCACTTTATCACTCCAATTGGTTACTTGAAAGCATTCTTCATTCTATGTCAAATTAGTAAATCAAGATTCAAGGAATTAATTGAATTTAAGCCTCAACATGAGATGATATCATAATTCTTTCTTCACTTTTCTTTTCTCTCTTTTCTTTATATATATGTGTGCGCGAGCGCACGCGCACATGCAGGGCCCGCCATCAATACGATTAAATCTTTCTTTCCTTGGACAAAGATTTCTTTTACTCAATGAAAATCAAAAGTTGATGTTATTTTGCAATTGTGTGGCCCATGTACAATATCGCATTAATATTTCAAAAGTGAAATCTCATGTAGTTATCTGCCTCGTCTTTCATCTGCACAGTAAGAATTGAATTTAAGCGTCCCGATTGGGCTCAAATCTTTGGTTAATAAGGAAACTTTCCAAGGCCAACCAAATCTGATTAATATTCAAGCTCCTATTTGAAATCAACTTGGGGAAATTGTCTCTATTTTGAGTTGGGTATTTGACCTATTAAATTGCTCGGTGCATATGTTTCCCCCTTTCTTTCTTCATTCAATACTTTGTGCATGCTCATGCAAGACTAAGAAATGCAATAGAGCGATCATTTGGAGTTTTGAAGAAGAGGTTCTCTATTTTAGGTTAGGATATGCCTAACTACTACCTCTATCATCAAAGAGATTTAGTTATTGCCTATTACGTTTTACACAACTTTATTCAAAAGTTCAATCGAGATGATAAAATTTTCAACAAGCCATTAATTGAGGATGAGACAAATTGGCATACATTCTCCCACATGGGTCATCTTAGTCAAGCTAAAATCAATGCACAAGCCACGTTCAGGGATAAGATAGCATTGAAGATGTGGAATGATAAAACTGCTTGAACTCGATTAGTATTACTATTATAATATTGTTGTATCAGAACTATTGTTTTATTTTCATCGTCCTCCCATACTTGGTTTATTAAAGGAGATGTTTTATGTGTTAATATATTATTGTACCTCCTTTCGTATTGTTACCACTTGTATTACAATATGTTTTTGCTACTACTATATGTGTACTTTTGTGTGTGTTGATATTGCAAAATAATATTTTATTTTGAATCTTGTGTTGGTGAAAATTTTCTCATATTGTGTTGTCCCTTTTGTTTTAATTGTGCGTTGCATATAAATTTTCAAATAGCCTTTTAGTTGACTACTTGTGTATTATGGTTGACATTTGTTTGATAAGTATTTGTCGGCCGGATTGAAGTAAATTTATCATTCATGGACATATTTTTAATATATTTAGAAGACTTATACATTGTTGAATTTGTCTCATAAATATATATATCTACTTGTATGGTAATGTGCTTCATATTATTCACTATTGTGAAAAATGTACATGTCGATATGAGCTGTCGGAGGTTATTGGATGCTCACTTGTCAAATCACAGATTTGTGGGTTCCTGCTGTGGAGGAGCATTTCATCCACAAACTCTTAGATGCCAACACTATCGAGTCTCTCATGCACAACTTGTATGCTCAAGCTATTTTGCCAAATTTTGTATCCAAGTTCATGAGACACTTCCAATGGCCTTTTACCACAATCATGGAACAATTTAATGAATTGAAGGACCAGTACGAAATAGTGACATTGATTATGATGCATCTGACCATATAGTATAATGAGCAAATGGGGGAAACGTACATACCACTTGAGTTACAAGAGATTCTGACTATGGTAACAATTGATATCATAACTTACAACTAAGTACTTTCTCTTTGTAAAATATTAAACGAATTTATATTAGGTAGTGATGTTGCAGATAAAGCTGAGTGCATCAAACTTTTCATTTTGTTATCCTCACTCAATTCTTATCCTTGAACCAAGATTAGTGCGTTTGGTTTGAATTTGTTAACTTGTTAATCTTTTACTTGAGGTTCTCTATGAATGCAATAAAACCATTCATCTTTTCATCCAAATAAATTTTAGAATGATATCTCATGAATTTTGCTACACAGACAAACAGACAATAAATAAATAAATAAGAAATCAACTATTATTGTATTTCTTTAAAGCGTACTTGGTTAAACTTAATTACTTAAAAGATTTTATAAACTTCTACATCTTGTAAAATATTTTTGAAGCTTATAAGAAATAAAATATTAATTTTAAAATAAGTTATTAAATGTTGGTAATTAATATAGTTGTGGGTTAAAAATTGGAAGCTTATAAGATGTTGGTAATGATAAGTTTGTAATTAAAATGATCAAATTAAATGTTTGTTAAGATTTAAAAATAAATTAGGATCTCTTTACTCTTTTTAGAGAACCTATAAGATTCTAATATCTCATCTTACAAAATCATATAATATCTTATTATATAATCTTATAAACTCTTACACTTTGTAATAGTTTATAAACTTTTAAACATCTTATAAGATATTTTGGGAAACTTTTAAACTTGCATAAACATCCAATAATTAACAAGTAGTCTTACGTTTCAAATTCTCCACATATTATATATTTTGATTTTTACACAATCCCAGTATATAATTAATATGTCTGAATATCCAACTAATTCATTGTGAATCACAAATAATTTAATGCATCAAACCCTTCATTTTGTTATATCCTTTCCCAATTCTTATCCTTATCGTGTGTGTGTGTGTGTGTGTGTGTCTGTGTCTGTGTCTGTGTATACTATCACATGTTCATCATTTTGCTCCAATGACAGGAATACATAAAGAAATGTCAAACAATTACCATCTTGAAATTAAATGAGTAATAACATTAGGAATAGGTCCCTCTCACCTCGTACGTACCATTAAAATCTCATCTCTGAATCAGAAAAAACCACTCAATGCATTCTTAATTTCGATGGCTAAGGTAGTTTTCAGATTGAAGCTGGTTTTGAGAGCTATGAATTTCAGATTGATCATCCGAAATTTACTTCAGTAAGATGGAACAGTAGAAATAAAAGTGGAACAAATCAACATTAAGCGTATTTTTAATATTATGCGAGCAAAGTATTTATAGGAGGATGTTGAGTTGGGCCTATCCTTTTAAGTTTAGATGGCTCATAGTGATAGAGCCACACCTTTGGATTAAAAACCAATCATACTTAATATTATAAAAAAAAAATAGGACATCGACTACAACAAATTAATGAAATTGATTTAGCCAAATTGGAACTTGTAGCTATCCCTCACTAGCTGATAATTATTATATATACTAGCAATTTTGACACATTCGATGTATGTGCTAAAACTTTTGCGATATATCATAAGTAAAATGAATAATTATTTTTAGTTTAATATCAATTTTTTAAAAAACATTGTATTTATTAAAATACAGTGGTATATGTTTTCAGGGTGCTGTTATTTTTGGGGATGAGTAAATTTCCTCTTAAGTACATTCTATTTGTGAAAAAATATCGTATAAGTATGTTAAGTAAAACATAGAGAGGTAGGTACTTTACCTATTACGTTGGTTAACATAGTTAAGCAGATCTAATAAAATATTGAACAAATATCTAAAATATTATTTTTTTTAATGGAAATATCTACTAATATTCAGTAGAACATAAGGAGGCAAAGTATGCACATTCTGTTAATTATATCTCACCCTTCTATTAAAAGTATACTTTGACACATTTGAAGTATGTGTAAAATTTTTTACAATATACAGTAAATAAAATGAATATTTATTTTTAAAATAAAATTAATTTATTAAGTAATATTTTATACTTATTTAATTTTTAGTATAATAACATAAAAATTATGATAAGATGATAATTATAAGTATAGTATGTGTGGATTGTAAATAATAGTTATTATATAAGTTGTAGTTATGAGGATTAAAGAAAAGAAGTGGGGATATTTAGGTACATCACACGAAAACATACCAAAAAGAAGGGAGGTGGTTTTTTAATAGTATAAATGATATATATATATATATATATAATTTTTCTGTAAATAATGCATAGTTAATCCATTGCACTTCCAATGAATGAAGCTATAGATTGGTAGCTAATTATTTTTATTGCTTCTTTTTTAAAAAAAAATATTTTTTTGTGAAAATTTGTAGTTATAATTTATAAAAATAATTATTAAATTAATTTTATAACAATTTTTTCATAATAAATATCTAATTTTTTAACAGTGCAAGTGTTTTGCATCCGACCATCGAGAAAACCACAAATTTTAGATTGTAAGTGAATTGCTTGTTAATTATACGGCAAAGTTAACTTTTTCTTTATTATCTATATCACACAATTGTATAACCATATATATATAGTTGACCAGAGGTAATTTAAGGTTTCAAACATGTGTTTTTCTTATCATTATAAAAATAAAATTACATTAATTCATTATGGACCACAAGTCCTTTAATGTTTTAAACTTTTTCAAATCTCATCCTCATCATTAGAAAATTTGTAGCATTGTTCTTCATTTTGTACTAATGACGATGACATTAGAAAAAATGCCAAAAAGAGATTATTTTAATAAATAAAATTATTTTTTATTTATTTATATACACATACATTATGAATTCGTTATGATTCAAATTTTAAATTTCACACACACACACACACATTTACCTAGGAGCCAAATCAAATTATGATATAAATTCATTCAAAATTGCCTCATTCTATGTGATTTGATTGCAGTTGGAGGCTCATATAACTGAACCACACCATACAACATGATTTTTTTAGTATTAACACTTAAATTTAAATTTAAGAGTTAACTATATTGATTCCCTAAGTATTTTTTAGGAGTTAAGTCTTATTTAGATAAGTTTAATATTAAATTTAAGGGACAAATCAAAAGATTGGTGGTGAGTTTTCATTGTTAACAGATTGAGTTGCAAATTTGAGTCTCATAGTAAATTGTTGGAAAATCAATCATGACCTTCCATAAAAAATAAATTATATCTTGCCCCTCTTGTAGAGGGGCAAGAAAGTAAAAACTGAAGCAAGCTAGCCGCTTATTTATCCTTCATTTCTTTGTAAAGAAGGAGTAGGCCTGCCAACAAAAGTCCACTATAACTATGAACTTTCGGAAAACCACATTGAATTGGACATGTGAATGTACAAAAAATATTGAATAGTTGCTTGTCTGATAATAATAATAACAAATAGGTGAAATTTTGTCAAATTCGTAAACGTTATACCATATTGGTATAACGTAAGTTTGATTACTAATATGACATTATTTCCACTATTTAATAAAAAAACACACGTAATTTTACATTAAATGAAAAATATATCATATTGATATAATATAAATTTGACTAAACACGTGAAATCATTCGAACAATCTGATAAGAAATGCATGTAGTTTCATTCTAACGGTAAATAGACAACATTTTAGTAATATTGTAGATCTTACTATTGATATAACTTGAAATACGTGTAGTTTCATACTCATTGTAAAAATTATATCATGTTAGTACAATTTAAATTTCATTGTGGTCATGGCATGATGATTTTCACAATTAAATCTGAAATAGGAACAACTTCATAGATGATGTAAAAACTATATCATGTTAGTACAATGTAAATTTTACTATCAATATGGAATCATTTTTATAGTTCGATTTGAAATACGTGCAATATTATACATATTTAAAAATTACACCATAATTATTAAAAAGTAAAGTCTACCCAACGTAATACTAATCTTGCAGTTTAATATGACACACGTGTGTTTCCATGTTAAGGACAAAACTATATCTTGTTAGTACAACATAGTATTGTTACATGACATCAATTTAAAATATACAAAAAAGTATTTTTCAATCTCTAAGGGAGGCGTTTGGTGCTCGGTAATAGTATGAGATTGAAGTCCATAATGTGGAATAATAACCTTTTTGATGTCCACCATAAGGAATGTGAGTATGCTTTAAATTTTTCCTAAGCCTATCACTATAACATCAATTAATGAAGGTTGCAATCTCAATTGTCGGTGTATGATTGTGTGACTGCACTACTCAATTTTATTATTTCCTTTTTAAAATATCATCTTTACCCTTGAATCATTGAATGTATTACAAGCATGTCCTTGGCTACTACCAAAAAAAATCCCCAATCCCTAAATATTTATTTTTGCAAGAGCAAATATGTAATTTTTAAGCTTAATATTATATATCAAATATCCAAACATGATTAATAGAGATTGCAGTGGCAAGTTAATAGTTCAATTTTTAATGTCAAATAGTATAATAAATTTGCTAATCTTATTTTAATCACCTCATATTCAAATTTTCATTAGTATTAATATTTTGAATCAAATATGGCCATGGCCTTATAGCTCAACATTATACAAGCATTGAAAGTAAAATTCAATGGAGGAGCCATCAACTCAATTTGTACTAACAAACAAATGATTTTTGAATTCAATAAAGTCAAAAAAATGACAAAAGGAAAAGAAAAGGAGGATACTTCAAGAAGATAAGTTCATTTTATTCATTAAAACATGATGATGCCCTTTTTAACAAAAAGGGCATCACAGTACTTCCCCATTTATTTGGCCATCTTATTATATAGCATTCATACTACAGGGAATAATACTTAATAAACATGCAAGCCGGATCTTTGACCCTAATAGAGCTAGAAGATCTTCTACACCACAGAAGACAAATGCGAACTGTGCATCTCAGACTTCTTGTAGTAGTCCTTGATGATAGTGCCTATAAGTGGCTGCACCAGCCATTGTTGCACCATGAAACATGTCTTAGCACAATCCTTGTCCAACCCAGTGGTGGTCACGCTGACATAGTCACAATAACACGTGGGAAGAAAACAATCTCCTTTATTGGTGAGGTTCATCTTACAAACAGGTTCGGTCAAACATGAGCCTCATCCGCTGAAAATATCAATGTTACCAACTTGGAAGTATTTGTGTCCTGAGGACATAAGCCCACCCCACGCCACCAAATTGTCGATGCTAATTCCATCACCTTTTGCATCGTACAGACTTAAGCTGATGTTAGAGCTCGTCCCTTGGAATGGGAGTGAGCCAATCTTCACATACACCGTGTAAACACAAGTCGACAATATCACAATATTATCCTACATTTTCTCCACATTTTGAGCACAAAAACTTCATAAGTATGCACAAAACTTAAACGGGCACCACCGATTAATTTTTTGCTAGTGTATGAAATTTGAATCTAGTAGTTATGAGATGTGATTGAAGATGGAAGCAAGGATGAGGAGATGGAAGCCGACGCGGTTGATTGCGATTGTAATTGTGTAACCACACCCCTCATTTTTATTATTTCCTCTTTAAAATATCATCTTTGCCCTTAAATCTTTTGGATATATTACAAGTAAGTCCTCGGAGTGCTACCAAAATAATCTTTAATTATTCTCACATCCACAATCCCCAAATTCTAGTTTTTGTAGGGCAAATATATAATTTTTACGCTTAATATTACATATCAAATACTCAAATGAAATTAAGACAAATTGTGGTGGCAAGATAATAGTTATTATGTCTTAAATATAAATTTGAAAAAATAAATAAGATTTTTTTTTGTGTGCGTATATTTATGCTTTTATCTTTCATGCTCAATTGTGACATTACAACATTGTTTTAATTGAAAAAAGTACTTCAACAGCATCAAAATTTTGGCGAGGAAAAGAAAGGAAAATGCAATGAAAATATTTTTTATTGTTTGGTTGGTAAGAAAAATATTGAAAAAATAAAATTTAGAAGAAAATGTATTGTATTGTGGGAAAGTGAATTTTTCTCACTAAATGGTGCAGAAAATTGGGGAAATCCTATTTAATCCCCCCTTCTTTGAAGACATTCATCACACCTTTTCTTCTAATTCTTTTCTTTAACAACTAAATAAAATTGAGGCTTTATATTTTTCTTATTTTACCTTTTTTTTTCCTTAACATTATTCTTTTCTTATCAAAATCTTTATATCAAACATAGTGGAAGAAATTATATTCTCAGAAATTATGTAAATAAAAAAAAAAGAAAAAGGTGCAATCTACCTTCCATTTGTCATTTTACAAGAAGACCAACTAAGTAAGGGTTTAGGTCTGGAAATAGGCAAAAATAATGCCATTTCATTCCTAATTTATTTCTAAGCTTGGTACTGTCTTGTTTGGATTAGAGAAAAGACCTAGATTTTACAGGGTGTTTGAGTGAGCTTATAAACTTTTTAAAATATCTTATAAAATATTTAAGAACTTATAAGATGTCAAAAAGTATTACGAAAATTTTTTTTAAAAAAAAACTTATAAGTTTCTAAAATAAGGTCTTATGAGATTATAAGCTCTTTTTTAAAAAGTAAAGAGTTCATAATTTATTTTTAAAATTTTACCAAGCTCTATTAATTTAAATGATATTAATTTCAAAATTGCCATTACTAACATCTTATATGCTTTCAAATCTTATTTTATCTAAACACTTTATGAACTTATTTTTTTAAAAAAGATTTAGCATCTTATAAGCTCCAAAAACATCTTATAAGATGTAGGAACCTATAAGACCTTTTAAATAAAATTTAGCTAAACACTCTTTTAATTTTCAAAGGTGACTTAAGTTGTCGAAACCCAAAACTCATTATCTCGAAATAATTGAAGTTGGGTTGGATTAATTTTTAATTGGGTCAAATCAATCCAAAAAATATATCAAGATCATGAAATTACAAATTATTAAAAAGAAAAAAGAAAAATCATGAAATTACAAAGACAAATTAGGGTCATTAAGAATTGTTGAAGTAAAACACCAATGTTCATATTAGTATAATGGTGTGAGATAAAAAAAATTGACTGAAAGTAAGTATCCATTTAATTTACATTTTTATATACTTATAAAAAACATTGATGAGAGATTGATATTTTGAATTGAATATTAGAAATTTACTTATTATATTATTCATGTGCATGATATATGTTAATTGGTAATTTCAAAAATAATAAAATAACTGCATATATAAATAAAAATAAATAAATTTTACTTATTAGAGTTATATGGAATGTTAAAAGATATTTTAGCTTATAAAATTGTATATTACAAACTACTTATTGAATTAGTTGTCCAATAATTAATAATGTAATATAAGTTATTTTAGTAGATAAAGTATAAAGAGGTTATATATTTACTCTAACAAAAAATATTTAATATTTAAAATTCTCAAATATCATGAACATGTAATGGTAACATCCAAATTGTTAAGAAATCATACCAACAAAAAACAGATTTATATTTCTTTTTGAAAAAATCATTAGCTTATTTATCATATCAAAACATGTAAATATAAAATATTATGTGCTATTAGTATTTCCTTAATTCTTTTATTTACTTTTTTAAATTTTATCATTTTATAAGTTTTCATAAAATTTATAAATTTAGAGTCAGCAATTCTTGATATTCTATAACTTATTTAAGGATAAATTATTTTTAAATCTAATATTTTTAGTTGAAATATTTGTATTCTTTTATTTAATTAGTAATAATTTTTCTTTCGTTAAATGCTAAAAATAATTACAATTCATGTTTGAATCACATGAAATAAAATAAATATTATTATAAAATAAATTATTTCAATCTTAAAATTATTTTCGATGCATCACATCGGATGCATGCTAATACTTTATATATGAAACTGATGCCATTGATACTTTCAAGTTGTAAATTTCAGCCAATTTGGAAAATTAATTTGTGATACCCCACTTAGGATAATCCCTAAGCTGAGATTGCAATCCAATTCAAACTTAATCTTTAACTCATAAACAAGCAATAGGCCCATAAATAAATTTTCAAACTTATCAGAGACAGCAACAGTCTAACTTAAACAGACCTTAACAAAATTTATTAAGTACTTGCCATAGTTCAATTCTTAATACTTAACAAAAAATACATGCCTTTGGATATCATTATCAATCCTGAAATATCACGGCATCTCAAAATCTAGGCTTAACATTCAAACAACTCTATATATATATATACAATCAAACATCTGATCTATTACAAAACGCATTCAAGTCCCAGCCTAAGGTCGAGCTCATCACCTATTCCTTGTCTAAGAAATAAAAGAATGTACAAGAGGGTAAGTTCAAGGACTTCGTGAGGGATAACATTTACAGTAAGCAATGAGGACCTATCGAGGAAGAAACATCTCAACAAATCATAAATTAAATATCAGTACATGAACAATTACAATTCAAGCAATAACAAGTTTGGCAAACAGGAATATCTCCTGCCTTATTGCTCAAAGAACATATCACAATCAATCAGGATACAAGTACGATCAAGCAAACCTGAACAATATATGTATTTCAATAGTTCAAGACAACACACGCATATCAGATTCACCTTATTTCAATCAATTAAGTACTCTTACCAAAGCGTGACAGCTTGGTACATGATTTGTGCCCATACGGACCATATGGTGCACTGCGATGTCCAAGGAGAAATCCCTAGCATATCGCTGATATACAAGTGAAATCCCCAGCGTATCACTAACACCCATGCAAACTGCAAAGTGTGTCTGATATCCAAACACTTCACTCGGTTTAGCCTTTGGCCATTCAATCTCCGCACATGTAATAAGTCAATAAACAGATATGATGATGCCCAAGGGGAAGTCCCTTGCGCATCGCTAATACCCAGGAAAAAATTCCTAGCGTACGAATGATTCCAAATAAAACAAGTATGTCAACAAGGCAACAAATAACGATACATAATGATAATGGATAACCAAACAATAACAAGTACCGATCAGGATCAAGTATAGCAACACGATCAGGAGCAAGTACAATAACAAATAACAATTAGGAATTCTGGGAACTAGAAAAAACAAGAACAAACTTTTAATAGAGCACAATCAAGAAATAACCTTCACAAGGGTGTACGCGTTAATTAATAGATAACAATCGACATCACAAGCAATTACGATTCCAATAAATGAGAGTAAGTACAGTATACAATCATGTTAAACCCTCACAAGGGTCATTCCACAAGAACAAATAGGTATATTGAAGGCCATAATGGCAAACCCTCACCTCCGTAGTCTCATAAAAGGCAACCACAATATGCAATTTTCTGGTCCGTGGGACCCACTTCTTTGTCACCTAACCAAAAGAGTATATTTATAGTTAAAATCCACATTCAATCATAATTTTTACTTTTATACTATCAACAGTCCAAAATCACTAATCATCTACTTAATACAGTCGTTATAAGGTTTAATCGGTACTATCAATACAAAATGGTCTAATTAAGCCACTATTACAGAAATAGTCATGGTTTCACATCGATTCCATTAAACAAATATAATCTGGTCCTTAATTACATATTAAACCTCATAACATCATGCCAAATCAATATTAATAGTTCAATTATCTTAATTAACCCAATTCTTGCCACTTTAAGTCCCAAATCCATAAAATTAGGATTTTCTTACTTATTAACCTTAATTGACCAAAGATGCCAAGTAATATAATATATTCGAGTCTAATAAGCACATGTATTTATCCATGCATGGCCTCTATGCATAATTCATACGTCAAATTCTCATTTTCTTGCCATGATACAAGGTTCGAAAAAATAAATTATACAAAAAGCCATAAAGCTTTAAACCCTATTTCCATTTACCCAAGATCCAACTATCATGGCAACAGACAAATCAAGAACACTATCATAATCGTCGTGTCGAGGATAAGTTTCCTCCTCAAGACCGTTGCCGTTCACCATTGCTAGAAAAGGCTAAAACCACTACCAAAAGATGCCTTTCAACTAGAGCTGCCCAATGCACACCTCAATTGCATAATTTTCTGTAGGGAAAGCCGTCAATCAAAGCTCCAAAACCTCATTGCTAATGTGGAGTTTTCTTCCAATTCCATCATCGGTGCTTCACTAAACTCCAATGCAAGGGTACTAATGTGTTCCCTGAGATAAGAGCTTCAATTTTCGCCACGAAGAAACTGGTCTCTACCCCTGCTCCGTTGTTGCCCGTCAATCACCTTCATGGTCAACTTATGTCAATCACCACTGGTGAATTGCACATACATGTGATATCAACGTGTAACTGGGAATGAAAGGAAGCTAACTATTAGTTTGGTTTGTGGGATAAGGTGGTTGCCGATAGAAATCGTCGGTGAGGTTGGTTGGGGGCTTCGGTGAAGAAAGAAGAAAATGTGGGAAGAAAATCAAATGGAATATATATATAAATATATATATATAATTGGACTTTTTCTATTTAACAAATTAATCCCAAAAACTTTCTTCAGCCACCAATTGAGTTCTTCGAGGTTGTTAATCCATCGATCCAATCCCAAGACAATGTGAGTGTATGACATTTGCTCCTTTGACCCAAAAATATTCCACACAAACCCCCAAAATTTTCAAATATAGTTCAATAGGTTTTCGCAAATTACAAATTAACCCCAAAAAATTTTAAAAATACATAACAAATTAAAATTCACAAACATAAAAATAATGGCAATAAATTTCATCAATTATAGAATTTCTAGGGGTGTAACATGATTTTTTTTTGTTTTAAATTTAAACACACGAACATTAGAAATTTGTTAAGATTCGAATCCCTAATTTCCCATATTAAATAAAAAAACTTAAACTATTGAGCCACAAACTACTCGATTTGGAAAGTTAATTTTGAACAAAAGTAGTATAAACCTTGGCTTCCTTATTTTATTAAACTTAAAATTGCCATTTTAGTATAACTTTAAAATTGAATCATATGCATTGTGCTAAAATTTTTAACTTGTGACGTAAATAACATATTAATTTACTTTTTGTTAGGTATGAATTTTTAATGATTTCAATATACTTACTTGAATTTTATAATAAATAAATAATTATTGATCTCTTGTATGTTCCTACGACAAGCTTTTAAAGTTCAAGCTAGGCTTGAGTGCTAAAAATTGGGTCTAAAGCATAAACTTGGAGCCATATATTGGAATGTTTCCTCGCCCAAGTTCATGGGTGGGCTTAGAGTGCATTTGATTAGGGTACTCGATCCATTTCTCATCATCCTATCAAAGAGGGGTGGGTGGTTTTAGGGTTTATGGTTTACCCACTTGACCCACCTATTTTCTTTTAATTCAACAATTATGATTGCACTTGATTCAACTAAAATATCACCAAGTCCACATAATATATAACATACATTAAATTTTACAAAATAGTGAAATCTAAAATATCGGGCTAAACTATTAACCTCAGATAAAATGGGCAACTAATTGAAAGAATTAAGTTAGTTATAGGCTTATATTGTGCCCAAAAATTGAATGTCGATTTAGAAATAAAATGTCAATTTCACATTTCATTCTTCTAGGCCTTAAGTCTTCTATCATGCTTATTAATATGGATAGGATAAGCTCATCAACGACCCTTAATGCCCACCATGCCTATGCAAATATATTGTTGGGCCTTGCCCACTTCCTTGGCCCATTATCAAGCACTGCTAATATAATTAGCATACGTGTTTTAAAAATAATGTGGTTGGTAAAATCTCAAGGACTAATTTTGACAAAATTGAATGGAAGAAATAACAAATCAAGAAAAACGAGCTCCAAATATAAAATAGAAGATTATAATGAAATAGCAAATGAATTTTCTGCCCTAAGGTTCTTACACATTCATTTGTTTTTTTATAGTAGCTAGAAGCTAAATTTAATATTCTATAATTTAATAACGATCCGTCACTAAATATAGAAATTCAGTCGTTTGATGATATTTTCTCACCATCAGGTATTTGAAGGAATATTTTTCATTTTGAACATGTGCCTTGAAGGTAGAGAAAGGTTTCTATATTTAAATCTCATTCCTCCTGATTCTTGGACGTGGGACAAGATCATATATTATCATAATCTTTCAATCGAGAGGCATAAAAAAAGGCACATAGCAGCGTTCTTGTAAACAACAACAATTGATTATGACTAGATATGTAACTAGATATAAAAGTGCAATTATTTTGAGGAATTGCCCCATGGTCACGCATTTGATAGAAAGTTTTGTCCTTAAATTTTTAATGTCAATTAGTATAATAAATTTGTTAATCTTGTTTTAATCACCTCATATTTAAATTTTCACTAGTATTAATATTTTGAATCAAATATGACCATGGCCTTAAAGCTCAACATTATACAAGCATTGGAAGTCCAAAAAAAAGGAAAAAAAAAAGAAAAAGAAAAGGAAGATACTTTGAGAAAAATAAAATAGAGGAAATAAGATAAGTTCATTTTATTCATTAAAACATGATGCTGCCCTTTTTAACAAAAAAGTGCATTACAATACTTCCCTATTTATTTGGTCGTCTTAATTTACAGTATTTACACTACATGGAATCACACTCAAAGTGGTAGAAAGTTCAAAAGAAAAAAGTTGTAAGCCCACAAAAAGATAGGTTGGATCTCCGACCTAAATAGAACCCGAGGAATTTCTATGTCACTGAAATCAAAGACAAATCCAAACCGTCCATCACATTTTTCTTGCCATTGGACAAACAGTAGTTCTTGATCGTAGTGAGCTTATATGACGGCGCATTGGTGGCCAGCCATTAATACACCTTGAAATGTATCTTAGCACACTGCTTGTCGATCCCAGTGGCGGTCACCTCGACAAAGTGACAATACCATTCAGGATGCAAACCCATTCCGTCAAATGTGAGGTTTACCTTACAAACATCTCGATTAAACACGAGCCTCGTCCGCTGAAGATATCAAGGTTTCCCCTCTCAATGTAGTCATGTCTCTTTGCCATCAACCCACCCCACAACACCAAATTGTTGATCCTAATTCTATGACCATTTACATCATACAGACTAAAACTGATGTTAGCGTTCGTCCCTTCCTTTACGATTGAATTGCTAAAAAATATCTTTTAACAACAAAATCATTGGTTGCAATACCTTTAATATCATCACAAGATTACACTTTTTATGATTTAGTGACCAAAAATGTTGTAGCTAGTAGTTGCTAATAAATATACACATATGGAACAGGTTCAAGATGTATTAAATGCCAAGAACATATTACATTATAAGAGACTTCGATCAAAATTGAAATAAGGAAGTACTTACTTACCTTACAATGCTTAGAAAATAAGAAAATAACTGCCCATCTTCACCAAATAAAACCAAGAAAGTAGCCAATTTAAAGTAAATTCCAGCAATTACCAAATTTGACTATCCAAGATGCACAGCAAAATTAGAGGTTGCCCAATTCTGATCAAATCACAATAACTCCAGGCCCAATATATTTTGTTTCATCCCAGCCCAAGTCCGCAGCCACTTGGAGTCTCAAATTAACGCCCTTCAAGATAGTGCTGAGTTATTAAAATAGAAATAAACCCTCTTCGCCTTCCAATATTGGCAAATCCTTTCAGCCATTTGATGCAGTGCTCAAGTTTCTCTTAAAGCCAAATATAAAAGGTTGACCAAACTCCCATTTCCTGTCGCCAACCCACCACGTTCGAGTCCATGTTGCCGCAAAATCAACATGATTTAGATCAACAGAATCACACATTTCAGCAGCCTGAACATCCACAAATTGAACACTACCCCGCAATTGCAGAATGGCAACACAGCACCCAAAAGCTCACACATTTCAGCAACACCAAAACAGAAGCAAATGGAGTACAACCCCATAATTGCAGTACAGAAACAGACCACCCAAAATGCAGCAACAGATTCAACGAAAGCAACAGATTCAGCAACACAAAATCAGAAAGCTGTACATAAACCCCTACAGCAAAACAAATACTTTATCTTCAAAAATCTACAATATTAGCAGCCAAAATGCTGCAAGACAACACCAATCTGAAACAACCCTGTGCAACAAAAAGATTAGCACTTTTGATCATATAAAACATCCAAAATCTGAGCATGACTTTCGAAAATTCCAATAACGTTCCTCTTACTAGCTGACTTAAGCACAAAAGTAATTGGGTCCTTCCGGCAAGAACAAAATATTTCTGTGTGCAACCCATCATAAGACACCCAACAGAGGACCATTCTTACCAAACGAAACAAGATTCACCAAGTTATA
>JACGDI010005307.1:61915-73845 GCA_014898725.1 Jacaranda copaia | reverse complement strand
TATATTTTTCTAGTTTTACTTTTTTTTTAACATTATTCTTTTCTCATTAAAATTTTTAAATCAAACATAGTGTAAGAAATTAAATTGTTACAAATGATGTGGATAAAAAAAAAAAAAAAAGGAGCATGCTACCCTCCATTTGTTATTTTACAAGAAGACCAACTAAGTAAGGGTTTAAGTGTGGAAATAGGCAAAAATGATGCAATTTTATACACAATTTATTTCTAAGCTTAGTACCATCTTGTTTGGATTAGAGGAAAGATCTAGATCTTGGAGGATGTTTGTGCAAGAGATCTTATAAAATATTTAAAAGTTTGTAAGATGACAAAAAGTATTGCGAAATTTTTTTTTTTTAAAAATTCTTATAAACTTATAAAATAAGATGTAAGGAGCATATAAACTCTTTTTAAAAAAAATTAGGAGTTCATTATTTATTTTTAAAATCTTAACATGCTCTCTTAATTTTAATGATATTAATTATAAAATTTTCATTACCGACATCTTATATGCTTCAAAATCTTATTTTACCTAAATACTTTAGGAACTTATTTTTTAGAAAAAGATTTGGCATCTTATATTGTCTAAGAATTTTTGATAAGATATAAGGACTTATAAGATTTTTTAAATAAGTTTAGCCAACCGCCCTTTTAATCATCAAAGGTGATTTAAGTTGTCAAAACCTCAAACTCATTATCTCAAAATAATTTAAGTTGGGGTTGGATTAATTTTTAACTAATCCAATAAATTCAAAACATATATCAAGATCATGAAATTACAAATTATTAAAAAGAAAAAAAAATCATGAAATTACAAAGACGAATTAGGGTCATTAAGAATTGTTAAAGTAAAACACCAATGTTCATATTAGTATACGAGCCAAGTAAGTTCTAAGAGAGACTAAGCGTACCTATAAAATGAGTAATTGAGAGTATTTATAGTATAATGTTATTTAACAAGTTATAGTATGTTGTTAAAATAACTTAATTTATAAGACACTTTCATCAACTTAGTTAAGTCTAATTGAACCAAATCCAAAATTATGCTAGGCATAAAGTGTCAAGGGCTTGTTTGGTTTTGTTTTCATTTCCATCATTTTCAAAATGTTGAAAAGTAGTTAGTGGAAATGAGTTGAAAATGAGTTTGTATTTATATTATTATTAAAAAAGTAATAATTATGTTGAATTTAGTAGGTTGTAGGTGGAGAGAGATAAAAATAATTGAATAGAAAGAGAAGATATATAAATTATTATGAGAAAATATATAGGTTATTAGAGAATATATTCTAAAAATAAAAATAAAAATAAAAATGATGTTGGATGAAAATATGTAAAAAGTAATGTGTTTTATTTTAAAATAGTAAAAAAATGTGAAAATAAATTTTGATAATAAGACCAAACATGCCCTAATCTTTTCACCTAGGTAGAGAGAATTATAAGGGCTTTATTTGGTTATATTATCCCAAAATAAAATTATTTTGGGAAAATATAGCCAAACATATGCCTTCCTTTTCTCCCAAAATAATTCCTAAAATGATCAAATTATCCTTATAATTTAACTAGCAAATGATCAAAAATTCCATATTTTTAACATCACAATCATTACTATCACATATACATACATTTATATATCACACTATTTTATTATTATATCATAATTAAAAATACTACTAAAATTCATTTACACCCTTAAAATTTAATAAAAAGACATTGATTTCACTGCTATAGTAGAATTTGTCTCATCCCAAAATAATAAAAATGCATTGATTTGACTGCTACACTAGAATTTATCTCCCCTCAAAATATAAACAAACATACCAGATTTTTCCAAAATACTTTTCTTACTATTCCCAATCATAAACAAATATACATCACATTCTCTAATATAAATTTCACATTCCTCAACTCCACTACCAAAACTCATTCTCCCAAAATATATAATCCAAAATACATAATTTATAAACAAATATTACCAAGGTTTTTCAACCATATTTATAGGAGGCACATTCTAGAGTAGAGGCCATTATACCTTATCCAAGGTTTTGGAAATCGAACCGAACCTGCATATCCTACCAATGATTTGAGGCCAATTTGGTCTGATTGAAGTATAAAAATTAATGATGGTCAAAATCGTCAAAAATTGATTAAATCAGTCAAAATTGGCAGTTCATCAGGTTTACTTTTTTTTTAAATTTTATAATTTTTTTTTAAAAAGTAGAAAAAGTAAAAAAGAAAGAAGAAATTTTGAGTTGAAGATGATGATTAAAGGTTTTGGAGATGTAATTTTTGGAAACATGAATATATTTTCTTGAAATTTAATAAAGCGATAGTTTTATGTGAATACTTATGTTTAATTTATTATTTTATTTTGTTTAATCTCTCTCAAATTATGTTAAATATTTAGCATAGAATAATTTATTTTAACTTGGAGTTGAAGTAAGAAAAGAATTATTACTTAAATTAATGTGAAATATTATTTTTTATTTATTTATAGTTGAATAATTGTAAAATAGTATTATTTTCTAAAAAATATATTTAAAAAGAAGTAAGTTGAATTTTTTTCAAATAATATTTTTTCTATATCAATTGAAAGTTTTATTTTTTTTGTAATATTAAAATATTATATATATTTGTAACATTAAATATCATTATTATATCATTATGACTCATACCAATTCGACTACTGATCGAATCAATTGAACCAATAATTAATAAAATCATTGATTTATTGTCCGGTCTAATTTTGAAAATATTGACCTCATCCAAACATAAATATCTCAATAATTTTATATAAACATGAGTGTCCCATCAAAGAACTAGAGGCTTACAAAATGACCCGTGGCCGGAATGTGTGGATAAGGTTGGTGGGTTGAATTAATTATTTGCCAGGACTTTCTTTTTTCCTTGTAATATAAAGACATATCAAGAATTTATTAAATTTAAATATTTGATTTCATACTTTATATATGAAATTAATGCCATTGGTATTTCTAAGTTGTAAATCTTAGTCAATTTGAAAAGTCAATTTTTATTTTAAATTTAAAAGTACACAAATATTGAAAGTTTGTTAGAATTCAAACTCTTGACTTCAAATATTATATGAGAGATTTAAATTATTGAGCCACAAACTATTCCAGTTGGAAAGTTAATTTTGCCAAAAAAAAAAGTGGTGTAAACCTTGGCTTCCTTATTTTATTAAACTTAAAATTGCCACTTTTAATATAACTTTAAAATTGGTTCATATGCATATGATTTTTCACTTGTGATATTCATTTAAATTTTTTTACATATGATTTTTTAATAATTTCAATATACTTACTTGAATTTCATAGAATAAGTTACAGAAAAAGAATTAAGATGAAGTAAAATAGTTGAAATAAGTAAATAATTATTGATCTCTTGTACATTCCCATTTTAAGTTTTTAAAGTCCAAGCTAGACTTGAGTGCTAAAAATCGAGTTTAAAGCATAAATTTTAGAGTTAGGCTTGTAAATGGGTTGGGTATTGTCCTACCTAAATCCATATCTTAATATACTCAAATAATTAGATTCTAAAAAAAAATAATAATAATTAGACTCTATATTTACCCTTTCCATAAATATATCAATTCATAAATCCAATTAGATCCACACCCTAAAATATCTAAATAATAGACCAAAAGCTAGATCCTACCCTATCAAACACAATACCCATTGGGTCTATGGTTGGGCTTAATTTACTAGACCCAATTTTTGGATTATGTTTTGATTTGACTAATTTTTTCATCTTTTTAAAATTTTTTTTAGTGTCAATTAAAATGCTAAAACTATTTAATATTTGAATGATAGAATAATTTATTAATATTGGTTATTTTTTTGAAATATTTTAAAAAAATTAACTCAATTTTTTAAATTAAAACAAAGTATACATTTAATTTCAGTTGTTTAATTTAATTTAGTTAATTTATATATTAAATTTTTGATATATTAAACAAACAAGAACCAAAAGAGTATGTATTACTTTTTTTTTTCTTTTCTCTCTCTCTCTCTCTGTCTCTCTCTCTCTCTCTCTCTCTCTCTCTCTCTCTCATTCCTCTATGATATTTTTTTTTCTTTTTTTAACTTTATTCTTTTCATTTTTTTTGAAATATTATTAACTCATGTAATATATATGTAAATAGTAGATAAAATTTAATTTTATGTTACTGAAATTTTGAATATGTAGCACCAAAATATAAAAATCCTTTTCTCTTGACTGTTCAAAGTTACTGAAAATAAATAAATTCAAAATAATTATAATTTTTTTATTTTATATATTAAAAATTTAAATATACACTTCAAGTATGCCATGATTATTATTATTGTAAATTTAATTTTGATATAAGTAATTTGGGTTAACTAGTTAAATTTGAGTATTTGCATAATGAGTAATTTTGAGTTAGGCCTATTGATTGATCGAATTTTAATTCGACCCAAATTTTAGAACTTTTATTCCGTTAAAATATTCGATGGATCAGATCTAATTATAAATATTTATAATCTAACATTAGTTATTTTTAATATATTTTTGGGTTTAGGTTTGACAAAAATGGTGACAAAATAAAGTTATTTGAGTAAAAAAGATTAAAGTTAGGAAGGAGGAAATTGGAATCCATTTGATATTTGGTATTCGGATATTTTATGGGTATAAACTCTACCTTTACCCATTCTATTTTTCTTAATAGATTCGGGTAGTGTCCGGATCTCATATTTATTTATTGGGTATGGGTATGAATATTGTACTGTTGTCATGGGTTTGGATAGGGTTTGACATGCATACTTGGAGCCACAGGAATATGTCCTCGCCCAAGTTCATGGGGTGGGCTTAGAGTGCATTTGATTAGGGCACTTGATCCAATTCTCATCATCTTTATCAAAGAGGGGTGGATGGTTTTAGGGTTTACGGTTTATTCACTTGATCCAACACCTTCTTTTAATTCAACAATCATAATTGCACTTGATTCAACTAAAATATCACCAAATCCATTTAATATATAACATTCATTAAATTTTATAAAATAGTGAAATCTAAAATATCGGGCTAAACTATTAACCTCAAATAAAAAGGGCAACTAATTGAAAGAATTGAGTTAATTAGTTATAGGCTTATATTGTGCTTAAAAATCGAATATCGAATTTAGAAATAAAATGCCAATTTCTCATTTCCTTCTTCTGGGTCTTAAAGTCTTTTGCCGTGTTTATTAATATGGATAGGATAAGCTCATCAATGGCTCTTAAATATCTACACTTGTTGGGCCTTAGCCCACCATGCCAATGCAAATTATTGTTGGGCCTTGCCCACCCAGCTCGGCCCATTATCAAGCACTGCTAATGTAATTAGCATAAGTATTTTAAAAATAATATGGTTGGTAAAATCTCAAGGACAAATTTTGACAAAATTGAAGGGACAAAATAATTAATCAAGGAAAAACGAGCTCCAAAAATAAAATAGAAGATTACGATGAAATGGTAAATGAATTTTCGATCCTAAGGTTCTCTTACACATTCATTTGTTTTTTTATAGTGGCCATAAATTAAATTTAATATTCTATAATTTAATAATGATCAAACTCGTCACTAAATATAGAAATTTAGTCGTTTGATGATATTGTCTCACCATCAGGTATTTGAAGGGATATATTTTGTTTTGAACATGTGCCTTGAAGGGAGGTGAGAGAAGATTTCTATATTTAAATCTCATTTCTCTTGATTCCTCAACGTAGAACAAGATCACGTATCATCATAATATTTTAATTGAGATGCATAAAAAGAGGCACACAACAGTGTTCTCATAAACAACAACAATTGATTATCACTAAATATTTATGCAGATATAAAGTCGAATTATTTTGAGAAATTGCCCCATGGTCATGATTTAATAGGGAATTTTATCCTTACAAAAGACACCTTGATGGGAGGATGAGAAAGAGAATCATGCATGCAGACTTCGTCCTTCAATTACAAGTGTAAGATAAATTTATTTAATTTAGCCAAAAGTTGGTAAATATTAAAATAGTTATAGTAATTTTCATATTCATTATGACTTGAATTAATGAACTTGAGGTCGAGGCAAACAAATCTAAGATGAATTAAATCCATTAAGAACCCATTTTCTTGCATGTTCACCGGACCTGCCTCTTGTGGAGGGGCAAGAAAGGAAAAAAATGAATTGCTGAACCTTTATTTACCTTTCATTTCTTTGTAAAAAGGCAGCCCACTGGCTATAACTATGAACTTTAGTAAATTACTTTGAATTGGACATATGTATGTACAAAAAATATTGAATAGTTGCTTTTTTTCTTTTCTATAAGAAAGAATAGTTGCTTGTCCAACAACAATAATAATGGATATGTGAAATTTTTTACGAGATGTAAGTTTCATTACTAATATGATATTATTTCTACAATTTGATATAAAAAAACATGTAGTTTTGCATTAAATGTAAATATATATCGCATTAATACAATATAAATTTGATAAAGACATGAAATCATCTTAACAATCTAATAAGAAATGCATGGTGTTTCATACCAAACATAAATATGACATATGGGCGACATTATAGATCTTACTATTGGTATAATGGGAATCATGTGTGGTTTCATACTGAGAGTAAAAATTATATCATATTAATACAATTTAAATTTCATTGTGGTCATGATATGATGAATTTTCCAATTAAATGTGAAATAGGTACTATTTCATAGATGATGTAAAAACTATACCATGTTAGTATAATGTAAGTTTTGCTGCTAACATGGCATCATTTTTATAATTTGATTTGAAACACGTGTAATATTACACATATGTCCACAATTATTAAAAAGTAAAATTTAGCTGACATAATACTATTCTTATAGTTTAATATGAAACACATGTGTTTCCATATTAAGGATAAAAATATATCTTGTTAGTACAACATAGTGCTGTTACATAACATTAATTTAACGTATATAAACGAGTATTTTTCAATCTTTATGAGAGGCGTTTGGTGCTTGGTAATAGTATGTAATTGAGGTCCTTAATATGGGCTAATAATCTTTTTGCTGTCCACCATGGGGAACGCGGCTCTGCTTGAAATTTTTCCTAAGCCTATCTTTGTAACATCAATTAAGGCAGATTGCAATCTTAATTGTTAGGGTGTGATTGTGTAACCGCATTCCTCAATTTTACTATCTCCTTGTAACAATAAATTTCTTGTTTGCAAAACTTAAAATTATAAAATAAGAAAAATTATACAAATAAAATGAAATTAAAATCAATCAACTATGGATTCAATCTTTAATATAATTCTTTGACTCTTTTCTTTCAAATATAATATTGAATTTAATGAGCTCTGTGAAAAAAAGTCTTAAATTCCATGGATCTCCTTAAATTTGATTTGAAGAAAATAACGTCAATTTGAGAACTTTGCACCTTAATCTAGAATCAAATGCAAAATATATAAGCTTCATGAAGAAGGTCTTGAACATCGTGAATCGTTTTGAATAAAAATAACGCCAATGCAAGGGCTTCACATCTTAATCTTGATCAAACGCCAAAAATATATGATCAAAGGTTTCGCACCTTAATCTTGAATTGAACGCCAAAAATATATGATCGAGGGCTTCGCACCTTAATCTCGAGCCAAATGCCAAAAATACGTGAGCTCCTTGAAGAATGCCTTGAACGTCGTGGATCTCCTTGAATAAAAATAACACCAATTTGAGGGCTTTGTACCTTAATTTCAAATAAAATGCAGAAGATATATGAGCTCTGTGTATAACGCTTTGAACGTCGTGGATCTCTTTGATTTTGCTTGAGAGAATTGTTGGATTCCTTCAAAATTTCTCTCACTTGCAGGAATTTGTATTATCTTAAATGAGTTGTGCATACCCCTTTATATAGGTACTTGATGGTAGACTTTTAGATTGACTAGAATTCTTTCAATGGTTATCTCTTTGATAAAATAATATCAAATATCAAGAGATAATATCAAATATATTTAATTTGATAATATCAAATATCAAAAGATAATATCAATATCAAGTATTTTTAATTTGATTGGTCTATAGATATAGACACTCTATCTTTAACACTTGTCAATATTTAATTTGAATATAAAATAAACTAAATACTAAATCATTAATTTAAAAATAAATTTAATATATCCCATATTTTAAATAGAAAATTTTAAATTAATATGTAGTATATTATTTTACATGTATCACTTCTTAATTGGTCAAAAATTAATTTGTCTACAAATGCCCCCACTTTAAGATTTGACAAAAAAATATCCAATCATTTTGAATGGCCCGAGGTTTGAGGTATTTGAGAACATATAAGTATATATATACTTAATCAAATGATCATATATACACACACAAATAACCAGGCTAATTTGAAGGCCCAACGTATATTCCTACTAAAATTTGAAATCATGGCCCACAACACTCAAAACTGTGCAATTTGGTATTCCTAACATGCTTTTGTTTGAGCTTTACCGGAGGCCTATTAGCGGCAGGAAAGGGATTCCTTTCTTTGTAAAATTCTGGTGGCCCTGATAATGGTCAAGAGCAATAAATCTGCCAAGGAGTCCAAATAAAGTTGAATGAATCTAGAGGGACTTTCTTGAATCAAATCCTTCCCAAAAATTAGAGTTGACTTAATTTCCAATCTCTTAACTTGAGCCAAATTACAACAGTTTTACTCCTATTAGGATTAGGAGACTTAATGAGGCACTATAAAAAGACATGATCACAAGTCAAAATTCATCATCCCGATGAACGAAACCAATATGCACTTTATCACTCCAATTAGTTACTTGAAAGTATTCTTCATTCGATGTCAAATCAGTAAATCAAGATTCAAAGAATTAATTGAATTTAAGCCTCAGTACAAGGTGGTATCAGAATTCTTTCTTCACTTTTTTCTCCTCTTTCTCTCTTTTTATATATATATGTGTGTGCATGCGCATATGCAGGCCTGCGATCAATATGATTAAATCTTTCTTTTCTTGGCCAAAGATTTCTTTTACTCAATGAAAATCGAAAGTTGATGTTATTTTGTATTTGTGTGGCCCATGTACAACATTCCATTAATATTTCAAAAGTGACATCTCATGCAGCTATTTGCTTCGTCTTTCATCTGCATGATAAGAATCGAATTTAAACGTCCCGATTGGACTCAAATCTTTGGTTAATAAGGAAACTTTCCAAAGTTGTCAATCAGCTTCCTATAAATTTTATTACATGTGTAACATAATTCTTATTATTTAATTTTTTCACATAAGAGACATACAAAACTTTTAAAGTGGAGATAAACTACTTTTTGTAATTAAAAAAAAAAAAAAGAAAACTATAGCACGTTGGTTAATGCAAGATTCTTATTTTCGTTTTTCCTTTAATAGAAGATATTGCTAGGTTGTGCTTTATTTTGTGATTCATTATTAATATAATAGTTAAGATCTTAAGGGCTGAATGTCAAAATTTAAAAAAAAAAGTCAAATTAATTAAATAAAAAGAAAATCCATTCAAAATAAGCTTCACAGTTTAAATGGGCACAAGTCCAGTAAAAACTAAATTAATATAAAAATCAATTCTTACCATAAAAAAATTATCTATACAATTATTATTATTATTTTTTATTATCAAGCACTAATTCCACATAGGCACAATCCAAAAACAAAATTCAACCATTTGATTGATTTATAAAAAGACAACCTAAATTCATGTCCGTGAACCATCAATCAAGTTAAAGAAAACAAAAGCATTATTGGTGAGAAAACTCACGTGATAGATTTTAATAAGCTCTTTTAATTTTAATTATATTAATTATAAAATTGTCATTGTTAAATTTTATACATTTTAAAATCTTATTTTATTTAAATAATTTAGAAATTTATTTTTTAGAAAAAGATTTAGCATTTTATAAGCTGTAAGAACATTTTATAAGATATAGGGACTTATAAAACTTTTTAAATAAGTTTAGTCAAACACCAAATGCCATTTTAATCATCAAATGTGATTCAAGTTGTCGAAACCCCAAACTCATTATCTCAAAATAATTTTTGTTGGCTTGGATTGATTTTTAATGGGTCAAATTATTTCAAAATGTATATCAAGATCATGAAATTTCAAATTATAAAAAAAGAAAAAAAAAGAAAAATCATGAAATTACAGAGACTTAATTAACAGTAAAACACCAATGTTCATATTAGTATGAAAAAAGTTGTTTAAGTAAAACACCAATGTTCATATTAGTATGCGAGTTAGGTAAGTTCTAGAGAGAAAAATGAGTAAATGGGAGTATTTATAGTATAATGTTACTTAACAAGTTATAATTTGTTGTTAAAATAACTTAATTTACCAGGCACTTTCATCAACCCAGTCAAGTCTGATTGAACCAAATCCAAAATTATGTTGTGGCATCAGCCCAACGGGCATGTAGACTTGACCCCAACAACAAGGAGGCAAACATGGTGGTGAGGAGGACGAAGGCTGTGGCAACAGCTAGATCAAATGGCAAAGATCTGTTTAAGTTAGCAAGATATTCCAAGGCGTGTATTACATATAGGGAAGGGCTCAGCCATAACCCTTATAACGCGGTCTTTTTGTGCAACAGAGCTGCCTACTGGTTGAAATTTGGCCAGTATAAAAAAGCAATAGAGGACTGCAACGCTTTACTTCACATCCGCTCTTTCTTACAGCAAGGCTAGGTTAAGAAGAGCCAATTGTTATGCCAAGGTAATTAATGTTCATTCAAATATTTTGATTATAATTATCCAAACTCGCATGATTAGCTATGCTGTCTTAAAATGACGATTTATGCAATAACAGATGGAAAAATGGGGAGCGTGTGCACAAGATTGTGAAGTGCTAATGAGAGAAAATTCGAATGATGAAGAGGTGGGGAAGATAGTAAAGGAAGCAAAGACCCAACTACAGCAACACAGAGGAAGCCGGGGCATGAACTTTTACAGCAGCCTTGCGGCCAGGATGGTTGTGGTTTCAAGCAACGAACGTTTTAGAGACTATTTGACATCTCCTGGTAATTCTTTCACCTGAGAAAGAAAAGAGATCTCAAGAATGTTCTAGATTCACTTGACAAACAAATAAATCCTTTTCTTTTCGTCCATTTAGGTATATCCGTGGTTCCATTCTGTAACAAGCAAGGAGATAGAACAATCATGCAGCTTATAGAACAACTCAACCAGAGATATCCATCAGTCAACTTCCTTAAGGTTTTATTTCATGTTTCAACGTGCAACCAAAGATCGAATTTTGTAATAATGAAAACTATATATTATA
Source organism: Jacaranda copaia (assembly GCA_014898725.1). Classification (NCBI taxonomy): domain Eukaryota; kingdom Viridiplantae; phylum Streptophyta; class Magnoliopsida; order Lamiales; family Bignoniaceae; genus Jacaranda; species Jacaranda copaia. The sequence goes on along the minus strand of JACGDI010005307.1, from coordinate 62,544 downwards.
ATCTCATTGATTCTTTCTTTATTTTTTTCTCTTTTCTAAATAACTGTAGGTGGAAGTGGAAGACCACCCTTCATTAGCAAATTCTGAAGGGGTGAACTCATTGCCGGCTTTTGTTTTACGTATGGACTGCGTGCAAAAGAAGTTCTGGGTGGCAATTATAATTTGTTAGAGAGCTTGATCAAATACTATTTCAGTTCGTGAATTCAATTCAATTCTTACGCAAGAAATGAAGTATATATCTTTCTTCCCAACTCCTTAATCCGTTGCCTCATTGCCGGCCCGGACAAACATCTGACTAAAAGAATGATCTCATTTTTTATCAGAGGGGAAGGAGAGAAGAAAGGGGGCTACATTAGGAATTAGCATTTGATGATCATAGTTTTAACACAGAAGGAATGCTCATGGGACGCAAAAAGTATTTGTCCAAATGTTCTGATTGCTTCATTTCTTTGTTGTGCATGAAACATTATTAAACAATTTGTTTCAAGAAGGTTTGATTGTAAATTTATGTACTATAAAAGGCTTTGACAGTTGAATATTATTGGAAGTTTCTTTTTTTCCCTCCTCCAAGTTCGTTCTTGAAGTGAAAATGATCACATTTGTGTTTCATTTTTCAGTCAATCATAAGT
>JACGDI010005307.1:24598-35220 GCA_014898725.1 Jacaranda copaia | reverse complement strand
TATTTTACCTAAATATTTTAGGAACTTATTTTTCAGAAAAAGATTTAGCATCTTATATCATCTAAGAATATTTTATAAGATGTATGGACTTATAAAATCTTTTAAATAAGTCTAATCAAACGCCCTTTTAATTATCAAAGGTGATTTAAGTTGTCAAAACCCCAAACTCATTATCTCAAAATAATTTAAGTTGGGGTTGGATTAATTTTTAACTGATCCAATCAATTCAAAACATATATCAAGATCATGAAATTACAAATTATTAAAAGAAAAAAGAAAAATCATGAAATTACAAAGACAAATTAGGGTCATTAAGAATTGTTGAAGTAAAACACCAATGTTCATATTAGTATACGAGCCAAGTATGTTCTAAGAGAGACTAAGCGTACCCATAAAATGAGTAATTGGGAGTATTTATATTATAATATTATTTAACAAGTTATAATATGTTGTTAAAATAACTTAATTTATAAGGCACTTTCATCAACCTAGTTAAGTCTAATGAACCAAATCCAAAATTATGCTGGGTATAAAGTATTAAGGGCCTATTTGGTTTGTTTTCATTTCCATTATTTTCAAAATGTTGAAAGTAGTTAGTGGAAATGAGTTAAAAATGAGTTTGTATTTATATTGTTATTGAAAAAGTAATAATTATGTTGAATTTAGTATGTTGTTGGTAGAGAGAGATAAAAATAATTGAATAGAAAGAGAAGACATATAAATTATTATGAGAAGATATATAGGTTATTGGAGAATGTATTCTAAAAATAAAAATAAAAATGATGTTGAATGAAAATATATAAAATATGTGAAAATAGATTTTGATAATAAAACCAAACAGGCGCTAATCTTTTCATCTAGGTAGAGAGAATTATAAGGTTTTTCAACCATATTTATAGGAGGCACATTCTAGAATAGAGGCCAATATACCTTATCCAAGGTTTTGAAAATGGAACCGAACCTACATGTCCTATCAATGATTTGAGGCCAATCTAGTTCGATTAAAGTATAAAAATTGATGGTGGTCAAAATCGTCAAAAATCAATTAAATCAGTCAAAATCGGCAGTTCAACCGGTTCACCTTTTTTTTTTTTAATTTTATAATTTTTTTAAAGGTGATTAAAGGTGATTAAAGGTTTTGGACATGTAATTTTTTAAAACAAGAATGTATTTTCTTGAAATTTAATAAAGCGGTAATTATATGTGAATACTTATATTTAATTTATTATTTTATTTTGTTTAGTCTCTCTCAAATTATGTTGAATATTTAGCATAGAATAATTTATTTTAACTTGAAATTGAAGTAAGAAACGAATTATTACTTAAATTAATGTGAGACATTATTTTTTGTTTATTTATAATTGACTAATTGTAAAATAGTATTATTTTCTAAAAAATATACTTAAAAATAAGTAAGTTGAATTTTTTTCAAATAATATTCTTTCTATATCATTGAAAGTTTTATTTTTTTTTATAATATTAAAATATTATATATATTTATAAAATTAAATATCATTATTAGATCAATATGACTTATACGAGTTCGACCACTAATTGAATTGATTGAAATGATTGAACTAATAATTAATAAAGTTATTGATTTATTATTCGATCTAATTTTAAAAACATTGACCTTATCCAAGCATAAATATCTCAATAATTTTATTAAATTTAAATGTTTGATCTCATACTTTATATATGAAATTGATACCATTGATATTTTTAAGTTGTAAATTTCAGCCAATTTGAAAAGCCAATTTTTATTTTAAATTTAAAAGCACACATGTTGAAAATTTGTTAGAGTTCAAACTCTTGACTTCAAATATTATATGGGAGATTTAAATTATTAAGCCACAAACTATTCGAGTTGGAAAGTTAATTTTGCCAAAAAAAAAAGTAGTGTAAACCTTGGCTTCCTTATTTTATTAAGCTTAAAATTGCCACTTTTAATATAACTTTAAAATTGGTTCATATGCATCGGGCTAAAATTTTTAACTTGTGATATTCATTTAAATTTTTTTACGTATGATTTTTTAATAATTTCTATATACTTACTTGAATTTCATAGAATAAGTTACAAAAAAAGAATTAAGATGAAGTAAAATAGTTAAAACAAGTAAATAATTATTGATCTCTTGTACATTCCCATTTTGAGTTTTTAAAGTCCAAGCTAGACTTGAGTGCTGAAAATTGATCTAAAGCATAAATTTTAGAGTTAGGTTTGTAAATGGGTTGGGTATTGTCCTCCCTAAATTCATATCTTAATATACTCAAATAATTAGATTCTAAAATAATAATAATAATAATCAAAGCCTATATTTACCCTATCCATAAATATATTAATCCATAAATCCAATTAGATCCACACCCTAAAATATCCAAATAATAGACCAAAAACTAGATCCTACCCTATCAAACCCAATACCCATTGGGTCTATGGTTGGGTTTAATTTACTAGATCCAATTTTTGGATTATGTTTTGATTTGACTAATTTTTTTATTTTTATTTTTAATTTTTTAATATCAATTAAAATGCTAAAACTATCTAATATTTGAATGCTAGAATAATTTATTAATATTGGTTAATAATCAATTAACTCAATTTTTTAAATTAAAAAAGAGTATATATTTAATTTCAGTCGTTTAATTTAATTTAGTTAATTTATATATTTAATTTTTGGTATATTAAACAAATAAGAACCAAAAGAGTATGTATTACTTTTTTTTCTCTTCCCTATATTATCTCTCTCTCTCTCTCTCTCTCTCTCTCTCCTCTAAGATATTTTTTTTCTTTTTTTAACTTTATTCTTTTCATTTTTTTTGAAATATTATTACCTCATGTAATATATTCAATCAAATATATGTAAATAGTAGATAAAATTTAATTTTATGTTATTGAAAATTTGAATATGTAGCACCAAAATATAAAAATCCTTTTCTCTTGACTGTCCAAAGCTACTGAAAATAAATAAATTCAAAATAATTATAATTTTTTTATTTTATATATTAAAAATTTAAATATACACTTCAAGTATGCCATGTTATTATTATTATAAATTTAATTTTGATATAAGTAATTTGGGTTAACTGGTTAAATTTGAGTATTTAGATAATGAGTAATTTTGAGTTAGGCCTATCGATGGATCGAATTTTAATTCGACCCAAATTTTAGAACTTTTATTCCATTAAAATATTCGATGAATAAGATCTAATTATAAATATTTATAATCTAACATTAGTTATTTTTAATGTATTTTTGAGTTTAGGTTTGACGAAAATGGTGACAAAATAAAGTTTTTTGAGTAAAAAAGATTAAAGTTAGGAAGGAGGAAATTGGAGTCCATTTGATATTTGGTATTTGGATATTTTATGGGCATAGATCCTACCTTTACCCATTCTATTTTTCTTAATAGGTTCTGGTAATATTCGGATCTCATGTTTATTTATTGGGTATGGGTATAGATATTGTACTGTTGCCATGGATTTGGATAGGGTTTTGACATGCCTGCTTGGAGCCATAAGAATATGTCCTCACCCAATTTCATGGTGTGGGCTTAGAGTGCATTTCATTATTGGCACTCAATCCAATTCACATCATCTTTATCAAAGAGGGGTGGATGGTTTTAGGGTTTACGATTTATCCACTTGATCCACCCATCTTCTTTTAATTTGACAATCATAATTGCACTTGATTCAACTAAAATATCACCAAATCCACTTAATATATAACATTCATTAAATTTTATAAAATAGTGAAATCTAAAATACCGGGCTAAACTATTAACCTCAAATAAAAAGGGCAACTAATTGAAAGAATTGAGTTAATTAGTTATAGGCTTATATTGTGCTTAAAAATTGAATATCGAATTTAGAAATAAAATGCCAATTTCTCATTTCCTTCTTCAAGTCTTCCGCCGTGTTGATTAATATGGATAGGATAAGCTCATCAACGGCTCTTAAATATCTACACTTGTTGGGCCTTGGCCCGCCATGCCAATGCAAATTTTTGTTGGGCCTTGCCCACCCAGCTCGGCCCATTATCAAACATTGCTAATATAATTAGCATAAGTATTTTAAAAATAACATGGTCGGTAAAATCTCAAGGACTAATTTTGACAAAATTGAAGGGAAGAAATAACGAATCAAGGAAAAACGAGCTTCAAAAATAAAATAGAAGATTACTATGAAATGGTAAATGAATTTTCAATCCTAAGGTTCTTACACATTCATTTGTTATTTATAGTGTCCATAAATTAAATTTAATATTCTATAATTTAATAATGATCAAACTCGTCACTAAATATAGAAATTTAGTCATTTGATGATATTGTCTCACCATCAGATATTTGAAGGGATATATTTTGTTTTGAACATGTGCATTGAAGGGAGATGAGAGAAGATTTCTATATTTAAATCTCATTCCTCTTGATTCCTTGACGTAGAACAAGATCACGTATCATTATAATATTTTAATTGAGATGCATAAAAAGAGGCACATAGTAGCGTTCTTGTAAACAACAACAATTGATTATGACTAAATATGTAAGTAGATATAAAAGTCCAATTATTTTGAGAAATTGCCCCATGGTCATGATTTAATAGGGAATTTTATCCTTAAAAAAGACATCTTGATCGGAGGATGAGAAAGAGAATCATGCATGCAGACTTCATCCTTCAATTACAAGTATAGGATAAATTTATTTAATTTAGCCAAAAGTTGGTAAATATTAAAATAGTTTTAGTAATTTTCATATTCATTTTGACTTGAATTAATGAACTTGAGGTCGAGGCAAACAAATCTAAGATGAATTAAATCCATTAAGAACCCATTTTCTTGCATGTCCACCGGACCTGCCTCTTGTGGAGGGGCAAGAAAGATAAAAAACGAATTGCTGAACCTTTATTTACCTTTCATTTCTTTGTAAAAAGGCAGCCACTGGCTATAACTATGAACTTTAGTAAATTACGTTGAATTGGACATATGTATGTACAAAAACATTGAATAGTTGCTTTTTTTCTTTTTTCTTTTCTATAAGAAAGAATAGTTGCTTGTCCAACAATAATAATGATGGATATGTGAAATTTTTTATGAGCCATAAACATTATACCATATTGGTATAATGTAAGTTTCATTACTAATATGATATTATTTCTACAATTTGATATAAAAAAACATGTAGTTTTACATTAAATGTAAAATTATATCACATTAATAAAATATAAATTTGATAAAGACATGACATCATCTTAACAATCTAATAAGAAATGCATGGTGTTTCATACCAAACGTAAATATGACATATGGGCGACATTATAGATCTTACTATTGGTATAATGGGAAACACGTGTGGTTTCATACTGAGAGTAAAAATTATATCATGTTAGTACAATTTAAATTTCATTGTGGTCATGATATAATGATTTTCCCAATTAAATGTGAAATAGGTACTATTTCGTAGATGATGTAAAAATTATACCATGTTAGTATAATGTAAGTTTTGCTGCTGACATGGCATTATTTTTATAATTTGATTTGAAACACTAGTAATATTACACATATGTAAAAATTACAACACAATTATTAAAAAGTAAAGTTTAGCTGACATAATTCTATTCTTATAGTTTAATATGAAACACATGTGTTTCCATATTAAGGATAAAAATATATCTTGTTAGTAAAACATAGTGTTGTTACATAACATTAATTTAACATATGTAAATGAGTATTTTTCAATCTTTATGAGAGGTATTTGGTGCTTGGTAATAGTATGTAACTGAGGTCCTTAATGTGGGCTAATAATCTTTTTGCTATCCACCATTGGGAATGCGGGTATGCTTGAAATTTTTCCTGAGCTTATCATTGTAACATCAATTAAGGCAGATTGCAATCTCAATTGTCAAGGTGTAATTGTGTAACTGCACTCCTCAATTTTATTATCTCCTTGTAACAACAAATTTCTTGTTTGCAAAACTTAAAATTATAAAATAAGAAAAATTATACAAATAAAATGAAATTAAAATCAATCAACTTTGGGTTCAATCTTTAATATAATCCTTTGACTCTTTTTTTTCAAATACAATATTGAATTTAATGAGCTCTGCGAAAAAGTCTTAAATTTCATGGATCTTTTTAAATTTGATTTGAAGAAAATAACGTCAATTTGAGGACTTTGCACCTTAATTTAGAATCAAATGCAAAATATATGAGCTTCACGAAGAAGGTCTTGAACGCCATAAATATCTTTGAATAAAAATAATGCCAATTCAAGGGCTTTATACCTTAATCTCGAATCAAACACCAAAAATATATGATCGAGGGCTTCACACCTTAATCTCGAACCAAATGCCAAAAATATATGAGCTTCTTGAAGAATGCTTTGAACGTCGTAGATCTCATTAAATAAAAATAATGTTAATTCGAGGGCTTTGCACCTTAATTTCAAATCAAATGCTGAAGATATATGAGTTCCGTGAATAACGCCTTGAACGTCATGGATCTCTTTGATTTTGCTTGAGAGAATTGTTGGACTCCTTCAAAGTTTCTCTCACTTGCTGGAATTTGTATTATCTCAAATGAGCTGTGCATACCCCTTTATATAGGTATTTGATGGTAGACTTTTAGATTGACTAGAATTCCTTCAATGGTTATCTCTTTGATGAGATAATATCAAATATCAAGAGATAATATCAAATATCAAAAGATAATATCAATATCAAATATTTTTGATTTGATTGGTTCATAAATATAGACACTTTATCTTTGACACTTGTCAATATTTGATTTGAGTATAAAATAAACTAAATACTAAATCATTAATTTAAAAATAAATTTAATATATCCCAAATTTTAAATAGAAGATTTTAAATTAATATATAGTATACTATTTTACATGTGTTACTTCTTAATTGACCAAAAATTAATTTGTCTACAAATGCCCCCTTCCAAGATTTGACAACATATTCAATCATTTTGAATGGCCTGAGGCTTGAAGTATTTGAAAACATATATGTATATATATACTTAATCAAATGATCATATATATATACATACACAAATAACCAGGCTAATTTGAAGGCCCAACATATATCCCTACTAAAATTAGATATCACTCAAAACTGTACAATTTGGTATTCCTAACATGCTTTTGTTTAGCTTTACCGGAGGTCCATTAGCGGCAGGATACTTTTAGAAGGGGTAAAGGATTCCTTTCTTTGTAAAATTCTGGTGGGCCTTATAATGGTCAAGAGCAATAAATTTGCCAAGGAGTCCAAATAAAGTTGAATGAGTCTACAGGGACTTTCTTGAATCAATTCCTTCCCAAAAGATAGAGTTGAATTACAACAGTTTTACTCCTATTAGGATTAGGAGACTTAATGAGGCACTAGAAAAAGACATGATCACAAGTCAAAATTCATCATCAGCGATGAACGAAGTCAATATGCACTTTATCACTCCAATTGGTTACTTGAAAGCATTCTTCATTCTACATCAAATTAGTAATTCAAGATTCGAGGAATTAATTGAATTTAAGCCTCAACACAAGGTGATATCAGAATTCTTTCTTCACTTTTCTTTTTTCTCTCCCCTTTTTTTTATATATATGTGTGCGCGCACGCGCACACGCAGGACCTACCATCGATATGATTAAATCTTTTTTTTCGCCAAAGATTTCTTTTACTCAATAAAAATCGAAAGTTGATGTTATTTTGCAATTGTGTGGCCTATGTACAACATTTCATTAATATTTCAAAAGTGATATCTCATGCAGCTATCTGCCTCGTCTTTTATTTGCATGGTAAGAATCGAATTTAAACGTCCCGATTGGACTCAAATCTTTGGTTAATAAGGAAACTTTCCAAAGCCAACCTATAAATTTTGTACGAAAATATAGAATTTATGTCAATCAGCATCCTATAAATTTTATTACATGTGTAACATAATTCTTATTATTTAATTTTTTCACATCAGAGACATATACAAAACTTTTAAAGTGGAGATAAACTACTTTTTGTAATTAAAAAAAAGAAAGAAAACTATAGCACGTTGGTTAATGCAATATTCTTATTTTCGTTTTTGCTTTAATAGAAGATATTGCTATGTTGTGCTTTATTTTGTGATTCATTATTAATATATAATAGTTAAGACCTTAAGGGCTGAATGTAAAAATTAAAAAAAAAAGAGTCAAATTAATTAAATAAAAAGAAAATCCATTCAAAATAAGCTTCACAGTTTAAATGGGCACAAGTCCAGTAAAAATTAAATTAATATAAAAATCAATTCATACCATAAAAAAATTATCTATACAATTATTTTTTTTTAAATTATCAAGCACTAATTCCACATAGGCACAATCCAAAAACAAAATTCAACCATTTGATTGATTTATAAAAAGACAACCTAAATTCATGTCCGTGTACCATCAATCAAGTTAAAGAAAGCAAGAGCATTGTTGGTGAGAAAACTTACGTAATAGATTTTAACAAGTTCTCTTAATTTTAATTATATTAATTATAAAATTATCATTATCGACATCTTATATACTTTAAGGTTTTATTTTATTCAAATAATTTAGGAATTTATTTTTTAAAAAAATATTTAACATCTTATAAGTTTTAATAACATTTTATAAAATGTAGAAACTTATAAGACTTTTTAAATAAGTTTAGCCAAACACCAAACCCCATTTTAATCATCAAATGTGATTCAAGTTGTCGAAACCCCAAACTCATTATCTCGAAATAATTTAAGTTGGCTTGGATTGATTTTTAATGGGTCAAATTAATTCAAAACATATATCAAGATCATGAAATTACAAATTATAAAAAAAAAGAAAAAAAAAGAAAATCATGAAATTTCAAAGACTTAATTAACAGTAAAACACCAACGTTCATATTAGTATGAAAAGAGTTGTTCAAGTAAAACACCAATATTCATATTAGTATCCGAGTCTGGTAAGTTCTGAGAGAGAAAAATGAGTAATTGGGAGTATTTATAGTATAACGTTACCTAACAAGTTATAATTTATTGTTAAAATAACTTAATTTATCAGGCACTTTCATCAACCCAATCAAGTCTTATTGAACCAAATCCAAAATTATGCTGTGGCATCAGCTCAACAGGCATCTAGACTTGACCGCAACAACAAGGAAGCAAACATGGTGGTGAGGAGGTCGAAGGCTGTGGCAGTAGCCAGATCAAATGGCAAAGATCTGTTTAAGTTAGCAAGATATTCCGAGTCGTGTATTTCATATAGGGAAGGGCTCGGCCATGACCCTTATAACGCGGTCTTTTTGTGCAACAGAGCTGCCTGCCGGTTGAAATTTGGCCAGAATAAAAAAGCAATAGAGGACTGCAACGGCTGCACTTCACATCCGCCCTTTCTTACAGCAAGGCTAGGTTAAGAAGAGCCAATTGTTATGCCAAGGTAATTAATGTTCATTCAAATATTTTGATTATAATTATCCAAACTCGTATGATTAGCTATGCTGTCTTAGAATGACGATTTATGCAATACAGATGGAAAAATGGGGAGCGTGTGCACAAGATTGTGAAGTGTTGATGAGAGAAAATCCGAATGATGAAGAGGTAGGGAAGATACTAAAAGAAGAAAAGACCCAACTACAGCAACACAGAGGAAGCCGGGGCATGAACTTTGACAGCAGCCGTGCGGCCAGGATGGTTGTGGTTTCAAGCAACGAACGTTTCAGAGACTATTTGACATCTCCTGGTAATTCTTTCACCTGAGAAAGAAAAGAGATCTCAAGAATGTTCTAGATTCACTTGACAAACAAACAAATCCTTTTCTTTTCGTCCATTTAGGTATATCCGTGGTTCCATTCTGTAACAAGCAAGGAGATAGAACAATCATGCAGCTTATAGAACAACTCAACCAGAGATATCCATCAGTCAACTTCCTTGAGGTTTTATTTCATGTTTCAACGTGCAACCAAAGATCCAATTTTGTAATAATGAAAACTATATATTATAATCTCATTGATTCTTTCTTTATTTTTTTCTCTTTTCTAACTAACTGTAGGTGGAAGTGTTAGACCACCCTTCATTAGCAAATTCTGAAGGGGTGAACTCATTGCCGGCTTTTGTTATATATACGTATGAATTGCGTGCAAAAGAAGTTTTGAGAGGCAATTATAATTTGTTAGAGAGCTTGATCAAATACTATTTCAATTCGTGAATTCAAATTCAATTCTTATGCAAGAAATGAAGTATATACCTTTCTTCCCAGCTCCTTAATCCGTTGCGTCATTGCTGGCCCGGACAAACATCTGACTCAAAGAATGATCACATCTTTTGTCAGAGGGGAAGGAGAGAAGAAAGGGGGCTACATTAGGAATTAGCAATTGATGATCATAGTGTTAACACAGAAGGAATGCTCATAGGACTCAAAAAGTATTTGTCCAAATGTTCTGATTGCTTCATTTCTTTGTTGTGCATGAAACATTCTTAAACAATTTGTTTCAAGAAGGTTTGATTGTAAATTTATGTACTATAAAAGGCTTTGACAGTTGAATATTATTGGAAGTTTCTTTTTTTCTCTCCCCCAAGTTCATTCTTGAAGTGAAAATGATCACATTTGTGTTTCATTTTTCAGTCAATCATAAGT